>JAADWV010000049.1:0-97000 GCA_023336295.1 Pythium folliculosum | reverse complement strand
CGCCCTCCTTGAGCGAGTCGAGGTCGTTGCCCGCGGACAGCAGCAGCTGCGGCGCGTGGACGCGCTCCGCGAGCTTCTCAAGTGCGCCTTCACCGCCGTTGACCACGTTCTCGACGACCCACGACGGGTGGAACGACACGTTGCCGCGCGTGAGCTGGCCCGGCTCGGCCGAGAGGCGTGCGCCGACCCAGCCGCCAAAACAGTAGCCGTAGCTGGCGATGGTCTTGACCTGGGCGTCCTTCTGGAGGTGCTCGATGAGCACTGAGTCAAAGTTGTGCTTCTCGAGCCATGCGGCCGCGTCCCAGCCGTCGGACGCGTAGTCACCGTCCGTAAGGTCCACGAACGCCACGGCGTAGCCACGCTCACCGAGGCGATCGGCGTCCTGCTTGGAGCGGCCGCCATCCACTCCAAAGATGTCGGGGAACGCGAGCAGCCCGACGCGCGCCGTCGCCGGGCCAGTGCGGTAGATCGTGGTGGCGCCGACCGTGATGGTCTCGCTCGCGTGCGCGGCGACGGCGCGCGCGGGCTCGGAGTTGGCGGGGCAGCAGCTCATCGGAGTCCTTGTGTGGTTTTCGACGTTTAGTCCGGTATGTTCAAGGCGAGACGAATACGCAAGTGAGACTGTTGTTGTTGCTCGAATCGTGGATCCTACGGGGTCTGCGCCTTTCAGTGTACCGGTGCATCCAAGGGGGAGCCGCCATGGCGTCCACGGTGGCGCATCGCGCGTCGGGGCGTTTAAGCTCTCGACGCTCGTGCTCTTGGTGCTGCGTTTGGTGCTGAATCAGCACTGCTGATGTTGGCGATGACGCTGTTGGTGACGACTCGTGCACAGCCTCGTCCCTGACGACGCATTGGTGATGATGTCTTTGATGCGGGTCTTTACTGTTTATTCGGTACACCAAATCGTGATGTAATCGATGATATCTTGGGAGATGATGCCTTGGTGATGCTGTAGTTCTGATGACGTTATTATGATGATGCTGTCGTTAGCAACTGCCGCTGTTGGTGCTACACTGTACACGCTGTTGGTGGCTACGAGTGCCGGCTTGGTGTTGGAAACGTCAGATCCGCACGTGCAAGCGATCGCGGAGATGTAGCCAACAGTAATGTAGCCAACAGTAAAGGGTTTAAAAAAGTTGACGATTGCCGCCGCCAATGCACGTGCGCAGGCAATGGAACGTTCCACGGCGGCAACGGCGTCGGCCAGGAATTTGTGCTCGCGTACTACTAAGCTGCCATGCGCACGCAGCGCACCGTTGACGGCTCGGATGAGGTCCACACACGCACCATCACCAAGCTCGATCTCAGCCGCTGCCGACTGTATTCATGTATTCAAGGGACTCGCGTTTCTCGCTAATGTGGGGGATTCTATTTTTCCAGGGTCTCACTTATGATTCAGGAACGCTACGATGGACTCAGTGAACTTACTCGGGCGGAACGTACGCGTCCAGCGTAATGGCCGCCGTAGCGTCGCAGGGCGTGAAGGCGCCGCCTTTCGTGGGCGTGGCGCAGTCCCGGGGCGCGGACCGCGCCGTGGCGTTGGACACAGGCGGCTTGTGCCAGCACGAGCGGATCGCTGAGAGCTGCACCGCCGGTGCCGCGCCGCTGGGGTTGGCGCACAGCACCTGGACCTTGGCCGGGTACAGCGCCTGGACGGCCGCGACGGTCGTCGTCGCCGTCTTCTTCCCGGGCTTCTTCTTGGCCCACTTGTTGACCTCCTTGGTCGCGCGGTTCACGCGGGCCGCGACGTTGAGCGTGGCCTCAAAGTAGTTCACGGCGGCCTTCTCCCAGTCGTCCCCGAACGCGTTGTAGCAGATGCCGTGCTTCTGGAACTCGTGGTTGTAGATCTCGCAGAGCGAGTCGTGCTCGTCCTTTTGCGTCGCGTCGACCCACTCGTGCGCCATGCGCTTGAGCAGCTTCTTCTGGTTGCGCGCGAATTCCACGGCGTGGAACGGCTTGTTCGCGAGCGTGTCGGTCACGTTGCAGCAGCCCGCGTAGCCGTCGTCGTAGTTGGGCCAGAGTCCGTGGATCGTGAGCTCGCTCTTGACGACGTGCGGCTGGCACGTGATACCCGCCGGATACGCGTTAACGTTCTGATGCGAGATGGTCGAGTCCACGCCGCTGAGCAGGTCGCGGCAGAACTGCGGCACGAAGAGCTGCTCGAGCAGCAGGTAGTCGTAGTCGCCCGGGCGCTGCTTCTTGGCGAGGCACAGCGGGTCGCCCGTAAGGCACGTCGGCGCGGCCTTGGAGTTGACGCAGATGTCGACGCACTGCTGCTTGGGTGGCGTGGGCAGCCAGCCGCCCGGGTAGTCGACCGCGAGCGCGTGCGGCGCGGCCAGCGCGACGGTCGTGAGGGCCCAGGAGATGACGGCAGGGCGCATTCTTATCGGTGGGGGGAGGAAAATGGAGTGTGGGGGGAGGAGCGAGCGAGGAAGACAATCCGCCGACTAACAGGAGCGGGAGTCCTGCCTGGACAGCCGCCTGTCGCCCGGCTGGTCTACTTCTGGTTCGCCGCCACCAGGTGGGCCGTTGTGGTCATCACTAGCTTTCGTTGTTGGGCGATGGCCCTGGTGTTGCCAGGTGGGCTCCTCTTGAACATTCAGCGCCGCCAGCCGCCGCGTCCGACTCGCTGCGCGTGTGGTGACGTCGCTTCAAGGGTGCCGCCTGGTTTCGTTGCCCATCTGATGCGGCTCCTGGCGGATCGGCCAAGGTATCCGCTCGGCTGGCGGCAGGCGCGGAGAGCCGCGACGAACAGCCGCAGACACAGCCAGTTACAGAAGAATTCCGGTGCGACGTGTGCCGAGGCACGAAGGCGGCAGGTCGCACCCCGCACCCCTCGTGCTGGCACCGTAGAAACTGTGAGCGAGTCGCAGTACGAGAAACCTCCTAAAGTGCCGGGGTGTTTCGGTTCATTAGATATACACCGCAGAATCGCTTGAGAGCTCAGCTGCAGCAGAGATCGAGGGTGCAGCAGATCGCGTCCGTGCCGTTTGTCGACTTGTTATTGCTGTCGTTGGCGCAGGATAGGATCACGCACAGCAGCACCACTGCGGTGCCGGCTGCGATACCCACGAACATGAGCGAGCGGTCGCCGTCGCTCGCCTGCTCGGTATCCGAAGGCGCGGGCGTCTTGCTCGGTGTGGGCGTTGGTGCCGAAGTACGCGAGGGCGCCGAGGTCTCTTCGACGATGTGGCACTTGGTCGCGAGCGCCGAGAGGTCGGCGAGCGCCACTGAGACGTTCTGATCGTTGTTCACGATCAGCGAGCAGTCGGCTTTCACGGCGTTGACGAACTTGATCAGCGCGTACGTGCACAGGTAGCTGTTGCAGACCGTGCTGGCGTTGGCCATCGTGAACGGGAACGCCGGCCGCGACGTGAACGGGAACGCGTTGAGGCACGAGGCGTAGTCGCTCCGCGCGAGCACGTCTTGGGCCGCCTGCGAGCACGGGATCACGTCGGGCGTTGTGGTGGTGGTGGACGTGCTGGTCGTGGCGCTCTTGGCCGTGCGGATGTGGACGATCGCGTCGTCGGTGGACGCGCCAAGTGCGCCGCAGAGAGCGACGGAGATGAAGCAAAGGAACAGCAACACGGCGTGTCGATGTGAGCTCGTCTGGAGAAGGCTGTGTGGATGTGAGGATTTGGGGGGAAATGGAAAACTGATGAAGTGAGGGGGAACACGACGCCGATCGGCGAGGCAGGGGAGATGGGAGGCGGGGGTGAGTGCCTGATTACCATGCAGAGACGCGGCTGGGCACTTCCAGTGGCTTCGAGGCAGCCATCTCTAATTTTTCGAAGTGGGGAGACGGTTGACCTCTATAAACGTATCAACGGACGCACCCAAGAATGTGATTTCTTATGTTTGGACCATCTAAAACCTTTATTTATAAGTATCCCGTTCAATGCGAACGAGTAGAAGCTGGTCACTCTGAGAGCGGACAGCCGAGACGGACATCCGGATGCTCCAGTCGTCATGAAGCCTTTGTGTCCGAACTCAGCCACCCTACGAGAACACAACGCAGCGCTCGAATCGCAATAATACATTACATTCTAATCGGTTCTCCGTCTCCACCGAGCGCCAGGCAGCCTTGTGCTCGCGTTGTCGTGGGTCTCGCTTACTTACGGGCCTTCTTGGTCTTGCTCTTCGGCGCCGTGCCGTTCGCGGCTGCCTTGCGCTTGTCGGCAGTGATCGTCGTTTCCTCCGAACCAGCATCAGCGCCCTCGGGCAGCAGCTCGATCTTGAGTTCCTGGCGGTTGCCGAATGTCGTGGCCACAAACACCTTGACACGCACGGGGTCAAACACCGTGAGCGTGCGGTCGTTCTGCTTCTTGAGCGTCAGCTCGTGGCGGTCAGCATTGTACACGACCGAGTCTTCATCGTCGTCCGCGTCGTCCTTGCCCGTGAGGAACACCATGCCTTCAATGCCAAAGCGCGGCAACAGTACACCCACACCGTTGTTCTTGACCTTGGTGATCACGGCGTCCGTGTCCGTGGGGAACTGCTGGAAGTAGAGCAACGTGTGGAGCGTGACCGACGCACGGCCCGCGAGCTGTGCAGCGTGGTGGCGACGGTTGAGCTGCTCGGCGATCTCGTGGAGGTGCGACTTGTTTTCGAGGTAGCTCGGCAGCGGCGTCACACCGATCGCCGCGGCGAGGAGGCGGTGCACGACCACATCGGCGTATCGACGGATGGGGGACGTGAAATGCGTGTAGATAGGCGCCGCGAGACCGTAGTGGTGGAACTCGGACGGCGTGACCTCGCCGGAGCTGAAGTACGACGCAGGCATCATGCAACGCGTCGTCAAGATTCGCAGCAGCTTGTTGAAGTACGGGTTCTTCTTGCCGCCCTTGCCACGCGCGAGAGCAGCCGACGGGATCGTCGGCTCGAGCGCCGCATCCAGCGAATCCTGGAGCTGCTTCGAGCTGTCAACGTGAAGCTCGACGCCGACCGACTTGGCCTGGCTGCAGAGCAATTCGAACTGGCGCTTGCTGGGAGCCGGGTGGCGACGCAGCATCGAGAACGTGGGGAAGTGGCGCACGATCTTCTTCGCAACCGTAATGTTCGCAAGAAGCATGAATTCTTCAACAAGCGCGTTCGTGTCGCGCAGCGTGTACATCTGAACGTCGAGCGGGTTCTGCGTCTCTGTGTCAAGCACAAACTTGACCTCGGGCGACGCGAGCGTGAGTGCACCAGCGTCAATACGCTTAGCACGGAGTCGAGTCGCGATCGCATGGAGCGTCTTGATACCGCTGCCCAGAATCTGACGCTTTTCTTCGTCCTTGTCGGAGGGCTTGGGCTTGGACGCCGCCTTACCAGGCAGCGCCATCACTGAGCCGGCCTCCGGATCGTCCAAGAACACCTGCGCTTCCTGGTACGAAAGCGACGCAATCGAGCGGATGATACTCTTGCAAAACTGCACATCGACGACCTCGATGTCGCGGTCGCCCTTGAATTTGAGCTCCCACAGCACACTGAACGCGAAATGGTCTTCGGTCGATGTCAGCGAACACAGCTTGGTCGTGAGCAGACCGGGAAGCATATCAAGACGACGGTCCACCAGATATGTCGAAGTGCCACGGTCCGCGGCCTCTTCGTCAAGAGCTGAGCCAGGCTTGACAAAGTGCGTGACGTCGGCGATGTGGACGCCAACCTGGAGGTTGCCGTTGGGCAACTCACACACGTGGAGCGCGTCATCAATATCCTTACAGTTCGGAGGATCGATACTGCACACGGGCAGTCCGCGTAGGTCGCGACGGCCCTGCGAGTTCTCTTCAGTGATGACCCAGTCGATCGGCGGCAGACACTTCATGACTTCGTCGCTGAACTCGGATGTAGGGATATCGTGCTCGATGAGCAACACGCTCGTCTCGGTCTCCTTGTCACCGATAACACCGAGAGTCTTGACGTAGTGGCCGAGAGGGAACTTGGAGTCGGCGGGCCATGAGTCGATGGCCACAAGAAGGCGCTTGTCCATGAGGGTCTCAGCCTGGCGCGTCTGGATCTTGATCTTAGGCACCTTACGGTCCACTGGGACAACAAGGAACGACGAGCCGCTGTTCACAGCCGCGGCCGAGCGAGGGGGCTCCAGCGAGCCGCAGTACTTGCGCCAGTTGCGCTGGATGATACCAACAACCTTGCCCGTGGGCTTCAGCGACAGCGACATGTCACTCTGCACCAGCACGGCCTGGTCGGGCGAGACCGTGGGTTCGGCCACGCCAACCACGCGCTCCGCTTCTTCCTCAGCGGCCTCGGTCTCTTCGGCGTCGTCCTCGTCGTCATGCTCCTCTTCAGCGGCGGCCACCTGAACCGCGAACGAGTCGGACGGCTTCTTCCACGCGGTCTTCGGCAGCAACTGGATCGCGACGACATCGCCGTCCATGCCGCGGTTGATGTTTTCGCGTCCCTGGATGAGCACGGGGATCTTGGCACCGTCTGGGCCGTGGATGAGCACGTGGCACTCGAGCCAGTGGTCGCGGTTGGAGCGCAGAACGCCCTGGAAGAAGCGCTTGTTCTTGATACCGGCCAGCACCTCGGACATCGCGAGGTGCTCCGGGTAGAGAGACTTGCGCTTCTTACCCGTGGACGACACGCCGTCCTTGGTGGCAGAGGAGCTCTCGCCCGAGGTCGCCGAGGTCGCGAGCAGGTCGCGGATCTCCGGGCACGTGGCTTCCACGGGCTCCAGGAACTGCGCGATGGTCACGGCGTTGGTCACGCCGAGCTCCTGCGCGTTCTTGAGATCCGCCTCGTCGTTGGCGACGAACAGCACCTTGACGTCGCGGCGCTGGAGCTCGAGCAGGTGGTCGGCGTACCACTTCCAGGCGACCGCGACGGCGCGGCGGTTGCGCGCGTCCTCGGACTCGACCTCGCCCTCGTTGGCTCCCTTCTTCTTCTGCACAAAGCTCGCGCGGTGATGCTCGTTCGCGAACACGACGAAGCGGCGGTCGACGTTCATGAGCAGCGCGCGCAGGCGGTTGTACACACCCAAATCGTGGCGCTTGACAAACTCCCACACGGTTTCGAGCAGAATCACGTCGGCAAACACCTCGGCGCCGAGCTTCTTGCGCGTGGAGAACTCGAGCGCGTCCATTTGGTGGAGCACCACCTCCATGGACGGCAGCACGTACACGCCGTCGCGCGGCGCGTGCGAGAGGATCGCCTTGGTCGTGCCCAGCACGTGCGTGGCCGCCGACGTGTCGCTCTCGGCCACGCACAGCGCGCACTGCGGCACGGAGCAGCTGAGGTCGTCGCGCAGGTAGCGCTCGCGCACCGCGCGGATGATGCGCCCGCGCTTGGTCGCGAAGTTGCGCTCGTCCAGCGTCCACAGCGGCGCCGGCGTCTCGCTCGCAGTCGCCATGTTGCCCTTGGGGTGTTTCCGCGAGAAATGGATTGGTGGGGGCGGCCATTAGGAGGTGTACTGTGTTACCCTTCTTAAAGCATATGTGTGAGTAAAGGTACCGAAGCAATACTGGTTCACGAGGGGCTTATATTGGGTGGTCTTTGGTTTTTTGAACCGCAAATATCCGCGAAGGAGGGAAAACCAACTGCCGACGCAAGAACGACGGCGAGGGAGGGGAAATGACGCGGGGAGACGTGCGCGTGGAGAAGCTGGTACGAGAGTAGGAGATATGGGAGTGGCATGAGTGGAAAGCGCGCGATCTGACGCGTCGATTGGTGGTGTTTGCGGTCGCTGCGGCGGTCTACAGAGCGCGTTAGAGGCACCGGAAGCGACGGCATCAGCGTCGGCGAATGCCTCCCTGGACACGACGGATACGTCCAGTGCGCAGTTGCCAGCGGCGCAGAAGGTGGTGTTCACGAACGTCTTTGGCGGCTCAAAGCTGCGGCGCCCGTCCAAGATCCCGCGCCTCGCCAAACAGCCGTCCAGCGTCACCTCCACGACTCGTGATGACACGTCGGTGGCCGGCGAGTCGCACGCGTCGACGTCGTTGTTCCGCTCCAAGTTGACGGCTTCCAGTAGTGCAATGTCGGTCACAAGTGCCGTAAGCAGCCGCGAGACCACGCCCTTCAGCTCACCCAACAGGCCGTCGTCGTCGCGGCTGCGCGGGCCTACGGTCCTGGGCCGCAAGCGACCAAGACACGACACCACCAGCGGGACGATCGCATCGGTCGCCGAGCGGCTTCGACTGCACGGACAAGAGCAGCAGCATTCTGTAGAGCTGTCGGTTGCAACGAGCCACGACAACATGGGCTCCCAGGCGTCGATGTCAAGAGAGGATGAATCCGAGGCGTTTGTGTTTGCGTCGCAATCCAGTGTGGCGAGTGTCCGTGAGGATGACGAGCCACCGCTCGAGCAACAAGTCATAGTGGCAAAGGCGCTGCAGCGCGACTTACTGCGCGATCGCGCCCGGCTGCGGCTCAAGATCAGCTCGATGAAAGAGGATGTCGAGACGTACTACGAGTTGTTGGCGCGGATGGAGCAGGTTACGGTGGCGGTGATGGCACAGCAGAGTGAGGAAAAGCACAAGGATAGCGAGAAACTGCTCCGGCTAGCAGAGCGCATCCAGTCGATCATCAGTGCACGGAGAACAGAAGGTGAAGGCGAAGGACGGCAGGAGGCGTCGCAGAGGGATCAGGTGGACAACACTCCCAAGGAGGCTGGCGATAAACATGCGTCGGCACTGAGTACGTCTCCAACGAAGGCGATCAATGACATGCCACATGACCAGCATGGTGAAGAATATTAAGAGGAATTCCCAACATTCTCAATCTTTATCAATCGGCGGGTAATGCCTGTAGATGAACGGTGTAATCGTGTGACGGGCATAAGAAGACCTGACTCCGTGGCCAATCCAACGTGGTCTCGTTACATATCCGGGTGACGCTCGGCGAGCATGCCGCGACCGGGTCGTTTTTATCGGGCTCGCGAAAACTTTGAGCAGCTGCACAAGTTCGTCTCCTGCACAGTTCCTCGCCATCGAGCCTGGGTCATCCGACGTTGGCCTTTACTCCAAGGCGACCACATGTGATGACATTCTCAGTGTACCGAGTATATGCAAAGCGCATCCACTTGATCATCTTTAACGCGAAGTTCAAGGCAACAAAATAATCGAGTTCGATATGGGCGAAGTGGTTGCGGTCTAAGTGGCTCGATCATGACGAAGAATTTTGAAGCCGAATTTGAATGAGGCAGATTTATGTCCAGTGTATGCTGAGCAAGTCGACTCCGAACAACTGTGTCTTGGACGGTTTCTGAGAAAGGGAGCTACTCACCACCTTTCATGTCGGGGCTCACACACCTCGGTTGATCATATTCTCGATTTCAAGCCGCCACGTTGACACCACAAGCGACAAACAGCATCCTAATCGACCATCCAGATGCGCGTACCGGAACGCAGCCCTCAGCTTCCTGGATGGGCTCACGATCTCGTCGAAATGTGGATGCGCATAACGTGTACGTGATCCACGTTCGCTGTTGTGGCGACTCAACTATCGCTGTGCTTACGTGATGTACACTGTACTATGGTGGTGCCCCCTTGTAGTTGGTCAGCGGTTCAAGATAGTGTTCGTCTGCCACTACATCGCGATGTACATCTACGCGTACACGCACCCGAACGTCAAGTGGGCGACCTGCGTCGCTGAAGTGGAGCTGCGTGTTATGATGCTGCTGACGTTCATCATCAAGATGAAACTGCATGAGGTTTGAGCGACTGCGACCAAGGAACACGACGGATACCCATCGACCACTGTGGTCTTAGGGGCGAACGCACAGATGCGGATTCCACCAAAATGTATTGTTGTCTGTGAGAGTTGACTAATTTGGTAGCAGGGTTTTGTGTAATGGTCGGCCATTCACGCTCGGTACTCTGCGACGCTCACGGCGTCAGTGAACGACCAGCGTCCTCCTAGCTCGGCCTCCACACGATGTGTCTTGAAATTCGGGTGCGACTCGATGAACGCCAAGTAGTCTGGCGCCCCCGGCACTAGCACGTTGTCAGCCACGAGCAATGAGCCCTCGCGCAGCACGCCGCTTCCGACGATGCGCTGCGCATCCGGCAGGTAGCAGTGTTTAGCGTGGTCGATGAAGAAGATCTGCATCACTCAGCCACCGTCAGTCTTCAGTACTACCATCTCCTCCACCTTCACCGTGTTGCACCTACATCGACGTGCTTGTCTTGGATCGTCTCAAACTGGTCGGCGAATGCCCCCGTTACGATCGTGACCTGCTCGCTCAGCCCGGCGAACGCGACCATGCGCCGCGCACAATCCGCGAGCTCCGGCGAAAACTCGAACGAGTAGTAGTGGGACGTCTCCCCAGCGACCTCACGCTGCAGGCTCGCGAACCGCACGGCGCTGTAGCCAGCGTACGCGCCCAGCTCGACCATGATCTTCGGCTTCTTGTCGCGGATGAGCGCGTCGACGATGGCGCCTTTGTGAGCACCGACGTTCATCATCATCGATTCGGTCGCGTACGCGTCGATGGCGGCGACCACCGACGCGGCGTCGCCTCGCGTTGCATGCTGCTCCACGTACGCGAGGCAGTTGAGGGCACTGTGCCGAATCAGACGAGCGCGTGTCAGAGAGTCAATGCGCCAAGCGCAGCCAAGCGTACGAAACGAACCTGCGATGCATGCGGCCATCGATGTCGAACAGCCAGTTGCCGACGCGGTAGAGCGGCGCCACGAGCCACCCGAACATGGCGGCGACGAGAAGCGAAGGCGAGCGCGTAGATCGGTGAATGGCGCCGTGGCTCACGAGTGCGAACGGCAGGTCTCCAGAAGAGAGTGAATGAATGAGGTGGATGCAGGGATCTCTTCACGGGAAAGAATACCTCTTATAAATCATACGACAGGCGGTACAGTCTCATGGAGTCGTTTTGATAATCCAACGCTTACCTTCATAAACGCATATGTTCGATTTTTGTTTCTGGTGAGGCATTATTGCGCGCCGTGTCCACGGTGGCGCCAGTGATCAATGGGAAACTGCGAGTCTCACGCGCCAGCGCCACGGGCAGCTGCTGCTGACTGCTCAGCCCTGGAACTCGGAGACCATGATGGCGTCGACGCCGCGGCCCATGGGCACCTCGTTCATGGTGTTGACGAACTGCGGGTGGCTCTGGAGGAACGCGACGTAGTCGGGCGCGCCGGGCATGAGCACGTTGTCGGCCGCGAGCACCGAGCCCTTAGTCAGCGTGCCGCTCGCGAGGATGAGCTGCGCGTCTGCGAGATACACGGACTTTTCGTGGTCGATAAAGTAGAGCTGCAGTAGGCGACAAGTGTGGTGATTAGATCATGGTGGCCACATAACCAAACGGAGATTCTGGGACGTACATCGACGGTCTTGCCCTGGAGCTCGTGGATGTTTTCGGCGAACGGACCAACGAAGATCGTCACCTGGTTGGCGAGCCCCGCGAACGCCACCATCTGATGATACCAAGACTGTGAGTGATAAAGCGTGGAACAAACGGGGCGTCAACGGAGAACGCACCTCGCGGACGACGTCGGCAAACTTGGGGGAGAACTCAAACGCGTAGTAGTGCGAGTCTGGGCCGGCGACATCACGCTGGAGGCTCGCGAAGCGCACGGTGCTGTAGCCCGAGTACGAGCCGAGCTCGGCCATGACGCGCGGCTTCTTGAGGCGGATCTGCGCGTCCACGATCGCGCCTTTGGTCGCTCCGACGTTCATCATGCGGCGCGTGATGCAGAACGCGTCGATCGCGTCCACGACCGACTGCGGGTTGCCCGGCTCGGCGTGCTCCTTGACGTACGCGAGGCACAGCGGCGGACTGCGCACCACATCGTCAGTATCAAGTGGAATCTACTCCATTGCCTGCGCAATGCGTACCTCTCTTCCGTGTGCTGACGCCACTGCGCGCGCTCTTCTTCGGTCGGCGGGCCGCGCGGCGGGTTCGTGCTGGTCATGTTGTTGTGGAGGGCGATGTGAGAGGTGGCTGGCAGATTCGCAAGTGGCTAGCCAAGGTATGTGTGGGGCAGGCCCCGTGAACACCCGGACAAATCACGCTCGGGGCTCTTCCTCCGCTCACTTCTGTGGCCCCTTCATTCGTCTGCAAGTCTGCGCGACGCGTGGTTGAACTGCCACGGAGCTTCAATGCCAACTGTGGTTGCGGCGTTTGGTGCTCAAGATCCGATGACATACCTTTGGAAACACATACGACAGGCCACAGGGACCGTTGCTAGGTGCCATTCCGGTTAATTTTGACCTGTTAAAACAAATCTTGGTCGTGGGATCAGCTCATCATTGGCTCAAGGCACGTGCCCAAGAACAAGAGAATGTTGGCGCCATGCCCGCCACTCTCGCCACAACCGAAAGCAATCGCCGCCGCGAATCACGCATGTTGACGCCCCACGTCAGGCACGCACCAGAGACCGTGGCACCGTGCCACTAGCACGTCGAAGTTGCGGCGCCCCAGCGCCACACACTGACACTCGTGCCATCTCATCTCTGTACTCTTCCCTACCCTGCCAAGCGAGCAGGTGAGAGGGCCTTTCGCTGCCAAGGAAGCGGCCGCCAGCGATGCGGCCGCCAGCGATGCGGCTTCCTTTGCGGAACCGCTCAGGCACGGGCGTTCCGCGGCCACCATCACGAGGGGTTTCGCGAGATTCCGACTTTGAATGGTCGATCACGGTCATTTGTGTTCGCCCAGCAAAAACGCCCAAGTGAACGGGAGCTTCCGACGACCACCGGCTGGTCGCACTCGCTTGTCAGCTGGAGAGAGCGTCTTAGCTGACTCACCCGTTCGCCCCGCGTCAGAAAAGGCGCCAGCGAGTCGGCCGCCCGCCCGCCCAGGCTCGCCAGACGCACCAGGCGTGCGCTACTATTATGCCCCTAGCCAACGTCCTGATCCGCACGGTCGTTCGTCTCGCACATCGGCGCCTCGTTCTGCATCACGCTCGCGGTCAAGCAGGCGCTCGAGTTCAGCGACCGCGTGTACCTGTACTGGCGCTGCCTGCTGCTCGCATGCCTCGCCTCGGGCACGAACGAGGTGCTCTGGACCGGACTCGCGTTCGCCTGGCGCTTCCCAATCCCGTTCCGCGAGCTGCTCTGCGCGCACACGTGGTTCTTCTGGTTCGTGCTCCCGCACTACGCGACTGTGCGCCACCATTTCGCGCTCAACAAGCGCCGCCTGCGCATCTACGCGCCCGTGTTCACGGTCCAGTTCGGCATGTTCTACACGTTCCTCGCGCTCGCCGTGGCTTTCGCGTACGCCGGGTTGCTGGACCAGGTTTGTATCGTGGTCGCCGTGCCGCCGCTCAAAGTCTCAGTCAAGCGGCTCTGCTGGCGGCTCACCAAGTAGCTCGACGACCTCTCCACGGACGTCACCGTGTGCGTGGTTGAGATCTCGGCCGCGATGTACCAGTGCCTCGTGATGCAGCACGCGGCGTCGTCGCTCATCCTCGTGCTCTTCTTCGTCGCGGACCTGGCGCAGGTCGCCGCCGAGATCGAGCTATTCGTGGACCACAGTTTCCTCGTGCGCGGCGAGACGGCGTTCGCCGTGGCCGTCGACATCATCGCGCACGCGCGCGCCGCCGAGGTCAAGCGACTCGCGCAGCTCCACGAGGACGACGTCGCGAACGGCGCCCGCTTGTGTGTCCAGCCTCAAGGCCGCGGCGCAGCCCAGCAAAGGCGGCAAGCGCTCGGTCGCGTCCATCGCCGTGGTCGTTGCAGCGGGCGACAACTCGGCGCGGCGGTCGTCCGGCGGGCTGGTCAAGATAGCGGAGGCCGCGGTGCGCGCGACCCAGTTCCACGACTTTCGTCCGCGCGACGGGCAGGTCATGGGGGCGGACGACCTGCGACCTCGCGGGCGCACCGCAGCCGCACGTCGTGGACGGCATGCCGATCCCGCGCGCCCCGGACGCGCGGCTGCTCACGCAGCTGCTGCGGCTGCTGTTCGCGACCGAGATGCTGCTCTTCGTCGAGTTCATCGAGGTGGTGCTCGCGCTGCTGTACGTCGTGGTCTTTGGGCTCGTGTCCGTGCTGCCCGGCGGCGCCTACATCCTGTCGCTCGTGAACGTGAGCGACGGGGCGTTTGCGCACGCGATGCAAAACGCGGCGCTGTACCTGGCGCTCGAGATCTGCTCGTTCGCGCTCGCGTTCTGGCTGCTGCGCCGCCAGTGCGGGCTCTCGACGCTCTACCAGATCGCGTACGTGCTCGAGCACTACTGGAGGACGATCCAGGGCAAAGTCCTCGCGTGCCTCCTGCTGCTGCTCAACATGGCAACGCCCCACCAAGGAACCGAATTCACCTTCAAGTTCGTGAGCTACACATAGATCCCCAACTCAATGGAACGCAGGGGAGGACCCGCCCCCGCTGTGGGAGAGCGAAGACGAACGCGAGTAAGTGGCCTCGGCAGGCCCGTGGACGCCGTTCTAGCGCCACGTACCACACGCGCGACAGCGTGCCCGCCTGGGAGGGGTCTATTTTTCTATCAGATCGAGCGTGCGTGGGCAACACGACCATCCAACACGCTTGCTCTCCCTCGCCACACACACCGGAAGCGCGACCATGTTTCGGCCCCTCGCGACCGCCGCCTCTGGTTGGCTCGCCGCCCGCGACGACTACCACTACCTGGACCGCTACTCGATCGTCAAGCTCCAGGCGTTCGACGCGTACCAGCGCAGCGCGAGCTGCCTGCGCGTGTTCTTCGTGATCCTCTTCACGCCGCTGCCCACGTTTCTCGCGCTCATGGCCATGGACGTCGTGCCTATGAACTCTCCCAGCGCCGGTCCGAGCAAGAACGCTGTCGCGTTCGTGCGGTCGACGGTCTCACATGCCGTCATGACGTTCTTCACGCTGCTACCACTTAAGCAGGCGCTCTCGCTGTCGCGACGCAGCTACTCGCTCCGGACAATCGCGTGGATCGCGTGCTGCACGGCGCTGACCGTCGAGGCGGTGTGCATCCCGCTGGCGTTCGCGTGGCGGTTCCCCGTGCCGCTGCGCGAGATGATCGGGCTGCCCGTGTGGATGACGTCGGTCTGCGTGTACAACTACGTGTTCGCCAAGCGCACGATGCGCCGGCTCTGGCGGCGCCACAAGCTTCAGCTGTACGTGCCCATCGCCGGCGTCCAAGTCACACTGTTCTACGTGTTCCTCGGTCTGTCGGTGGGCTTCGCGTACCTGCAATCGTCCCACAGACAGTGATGGTGTTCACGTTCCCGCTCGTCAAGTTCGCGCTCAAGCAGATCGTGTGTAAGTAGGCGCGCGAGCTCGACGACATCTCCACGGACGTCTCGATCTATATGCTCGAGGTCTCTGGGTCGCTCTACCAGACCGTGTGCCTCCAGTTCGTGACGTCCCACGTGCTGAGCGTGCTCATCCTGGTCTTGGACTCTGTGCAGGCGTTCCACGAGGTGCGCTCGAACCTCAAGATGGACTACCTGGGCGACGGGCGGCGCACGCTCGCGACCGCAATCACGATCATCGAGAGCGTCACGCTGGGCGACCACGACGACGTGGATGACGACAAGACGGACCTCGGCACTACCACACAGGCGTCGACGTGGCAGAGCACGATCGCGATGCAATCCGAGTGGGGCAGCTTGACGCCCATCGCGGACGACACTGCCAGCACAACCGCGCTCTCGGACGCGTCCGTGCCCGTCGTCGCCATGCGGCGGCAGGCATCCATGGAGTCGGTGGGGGCAAACCCTTCACGCGGTAGTCATCGCTGGAGTCGCTGCGATCGCTAGGCTTCACGCGCCAGTCGTCCACGGAGTCGCTGCAGTCCATGATGCACCATCGTTCCAGCGGCGACGAGGCTGCGTCCGGCAAGCACCAGCGGCGCGCCTCCTGGCTCGAGCTGCGAGGCAACTCCGTCTTCGTGCACCCGACGAATGTGCGCCGCGCGGGTGCTACACTGCGACGGCGAGCGACGCGGCGGCTGCTGGACCTCGACCGTCTCACGTCCGACCCACCGCTCGT
The DNA here is from genome assembly GCA_023336295.1 of Pythium folliculosum. NCBI lineage: Eukaryota > Oomycota > Peronosporomycetes > Pythiales > Pythiaceae > Pythium > Pythium folliculosum. The sequence goes on along the minus strand of JAADWV010000049.1, from coordinate 81,108 downwards.
ACGCGTCGGCAGCGACTGCCGCTCGGACACGCCAACCGATGAGCCAAACGGCAAGGTTGCGACGACCCCGAAGAATCGCCGTGCGGCTCGCGAGCTGGGTGGTGTCCGCGTGAGCTCGTAGCTGCCGCACGTACTCCCGGGGAAGCCGCGCGCTGGTGCGCGTCGCTCGTCCAAGGTCTACGCGCTGAGCGATGACGATGCCGCCGCCGCCGCCATGTGCGATGCCGCATCCGCTGCCGTCAAGCCGTCACCCGACAACGACCTTAAGAAGCCCGAGGAGGGTCTTGGAGTGCGACGCCTTTCGGCCAAGAACGACCCGCTGCGGTTCGCCGACCTGGCGTCGCCGCTCGCATCAGCGCGTTCGATGGTGCAGAGCCGCCGCCCGCGCGGCATCCGCATCGACGGCATCGTCCTCGCGCGACGCCACCAGGCGCGCATCCTCGAGCAGACGCTCCAGCTGCTGTTCGTTTCGGAGGTGCTGCTCTTCGCCGAGTACATGGAGGTCGTGATCCTCGTGCTGTACGCGCTCACGATCGCCGGTGAGCGGTTCACGCCCAACGCCGCGTACAACGTGGTCGTGAGCGCCATGAGCGGCGAGCAGGCGCTCCAGCAGGTCTGGTCGTCGACTACGCCATGAAGCGCAAGTACGGCGTCTCGGCGTTCTACCAGCTCGCGTTTGTGCTGGGAAAGTACTGGATGACGCTTCAGCGCAAGCTCCTCGGCGCGTTCATCGTCGTGCTCAACGCCGTGACCGTCCACCAGGGCGCGGACGAGTTTGCCCACCTGTAGCCATGTTGTGTCAACCTCTGTAAATGGATATGGGTACATGTCTGACTCTTTATTTGTAAAGTCGGTCTAACTGATGGAATCGGAGTTTTAGCGGCCCTAAACGAAACCTCAATTCAACCGTTTTTGAAACGTCCTCAGCACATGAGAACAGTATAGGTGGGTGGGGGAAGCGCTGTAGTTCAACCACCCAACCACCTGCAGCATGTGTGCCTCGCTCGTGCTTGGGGCGGCGGACGAGGAACAACAGTAACGTCGCTCCCCCCCTCCACCTGTCAGCATTTCTTGCATCCAAGGCCTTGTTTCCATCGGCCGGTAAGAGGTCCGCGCTCGCAAATGTGATGGATATGAAACGACCAGCTCCGTCGTCCGCAGACGCTGGAGTGGAGTTCACCGGGCGTGACTGCCTCTGGACTGCGAGCTGTCATTGTGGGTGGCGAGTGGGTTCAGTGCGTGCTCGCATCATCCGAAGTCATCCGAGATTGTTTTTCTGTGACGTCGCTTGTGATGTGATGGCTCTGGTGGCATCCAGCTTCGGCCCATGCATCCAGCAGGTGGCGTCCGGACTTTGGGTACCGTATTTGTCATGTTTTAAACATGTGCTACGTCCCTGCAATAATAAATGGTTAAGCTATCCCTGCTATGCGCAGAACGGTCAAGTTCGCGTAAAATAACTTCTATAAAATGATAAATGCTCTCAATAGTGGACTGTGCTTATTCCATATCAGTGTTTATAACATGACAAATACGGTACTGTATTGGCCAACGGTGGCCCTTCCTTGCGCGCATCGAACCTGTCACGATGCCGCGACGACCACAATCGATCGTTGAAGCATACCCGTGACACATAGTTATGAGACGCACAAAGCCGCGCCAGAACCTAATTTCCACCAATGATGTGTACTGACTCCACTGATATTGATATGTGGTTAGGGCGTTCACCACTTTCTCTCGCCACCAGCTGTTGCAGCATATCCCCAGTTGGTGGCGCGTCGTTCATGAGAGCAAAACACTCCCGCCACGACACTGGACTGCCTCCCTGTGTCTAGATCCAGTGTACAATACCTCGCCAACATCCAGAGAACCGGTCGTCCAGCGTCGTCCAGAGTCATTCGTGCTTTTGCACTTCTTCGCCTTCCCGACTCCCTGGACGACGAAGCCCTTTAAAGCCATGCTCAAGCGTCTCCTGACCGCCGCGGCGTGTCTACTGGCAGTGGCCTCGGCCTCGGAGGCCGCCGCGTCCACCACCAAGACCACCAAGGCGACGTCCGCCAAGTCCTCCGAGCACGTGCAGCTCCGGATCCGCCGCGGCGAGATCCTGTCGCGCGCGGCCAACCTCGGCGGCTGGCTGCTCAGCGAGTACTGGATGTGCTACACGTCGCCTTTGTACAAGGGCATCCCGGACAAAGTGGGTATCACGGGCGAGTACGGCGTGATGAAGTACGCGGGCGAGAACGGCATCAACGGCACGGCCAACTTTGAGCAGCACTGGCAGACGTGGCTCACGGAGAAGGACATCGCCGACATCGCCGCCGCCGGACTCAACACCGTGCGCGTGTCCACGGGATACTGGATCATCCAGGACGTGGACGACACGGACACGTCGGAGACCGTCAAGATGTACCCGCGCGGCGGGCTCAAGTACCTCGACCGGCTCATCAACGACTGGGCCGTCAAGCACAACTTGGCGGTCATGATCTCGCTCCACGCGCACAAGGGCTCGCAGAACGGCATGGACCACTCGGCGCCCGTGAACATGGGCAAGACCGCGTGGAGCGACGCGGCCGAGAACGCGCGCAGCTCGCTCCAGTTCGCGACTGTGCTCGCGAACCGGTACAAGGACAGCGTGGCGTTCCTGGGCCTGAACCTCATGAACGAGCCGACCAACCCGACGAGCTACCCGGTGCTCTTCCAGTACTACAAGGACGCGTACAAGGCCATCCGCGCGGACGACAACGACTGCATCATCGCCACGTCGCCGTGGCTCCAGGAGCAGGGCCCGCCGACCATGGCCGACTTCATGCCGTGCCCCGAGTTCTACAACGTCTGGCACGAGTTCCACGTGTACTACAAGTGGGGCTGGGAGAACACCGGGCTCGACTTTGTGTACAAGGAGGCCGGCAACTACGGCAACTCGCACTTTGCGAGCTGGACGGGCAACCCGGTGTTTCTGGGCGAGTGGTCGCTCGCGACCTCGATCGAGGAGACCATCACCGAGGCCGAGCTCCAGAAGTTTGGCGAGGTCCAGATGAAGGAGGCCGAGAAGGCACCGGCCGGCTGGGCCTTCTGGGCCTGGCGCCACGACGACGAGACCAAGCGCACGTCCGGCTGGTCCATGCGCCAGCTCATCAAGAAGGGCCTGCTCACGATCCCGCAGACCGAGGCCAAGCGCACGCGCAGCGCCAAGTGCCCGCCGCCCAAGGACCGCAAGTACAGCAACGTCACGAGCGTCGACAGCCTCGGCGGCTCGGGCTCGGGCTCGGGCAGCGTCGGCCCGACCGTGAGCCTGTTCACGCCCGAGAAGGTCAAGGCCGGCAACACCGAGAACGTCTCGGTGACCGCGGCGCCGGCCACGACTGCGCCAAAGGGCAACAGCGCCGCGCGCGTCGGTGCGGCCGCGCTCGCGGTCGTGGCCTCGAGCCTCGCGGCCATGCTGCTTTAAACGAAGGAGCGCTGAAGGGAACGGGGCTGTTTCAACTCTCTCTTGTCGTGTGTAGTGGACAAAAATGCCCAATTTTGAGCTGTTTTTTCCACTGTATTGTGTGTGGGAGGAATGCGTCTTGTGGAGCACTATTACCGGTATATTCAGCCGCTCGCTTGTAGTAGGTGGGCAAGGTAAGGAAGAGGGAGAGGGAGGAAGGCGTTGGTATCATCGCATAAATATCTCATTCTCTCTAAATCGGTATGGCTACATTCATCTGGCCATCCCATGCCGGAAGCCCGAGGCCATCGGCGCGGGCGCGGGCGTCGCGTCGAATTGGAACGTAAAGTCGGGCCTCATAGTCGCCAGCGGCAGCGGCGGCGGCGGCGTCTCGGCGCCGTGAGGCTGCGGCGTCCCGGGCGCCGCGGCCAGGCCGTCACGGAACGGTAGGTCCACCTCGACGCGGTACAGGTTCAGGTCGAGCAGACGCCGGCTCTGCGACGCGCGCACCATCTCCTGGTAGTGGTGGAACGCGCAGAGCTTCTCGACCGAGTAGCGCCCGAGGTACTGGTACTGCGACTTCCACGCGTGGAAACGCTTCAGCGGCGCCTCGAGCTTGTGCGCGAGCGTCGTGTGGCCACTGCGTCTGGTGCCGCCACCAGCGGGCTGCTCGGCGCTGGCGCTGGATGCGCGGCGGTGGCGCTGAGCGACGCGGCCGCTCACGTCGCTGTAGGCATTGGCCCGAGCAGCGCGTCGTAGTCGAAGCGGAACGAGAAGTCGACGCCCTGGTGGAGCGTGGCCGTGTTGGTGATCACGATGAACGCGCCGACGAGCTTGCCCTGGAGCGTTGGCGCGTAGGTCTCGAGCACGAACGCGAGCAGGTGCGCGGCCGAGACGCCGTACTTGCGCCAGACCACGTAGTTGAGTACAAGCAGCGAGAGCAGCTGGAGCGCCGCGTAGAGCACCGAGCCGCCCACGGCCGCGAGCACGTCCGCGTGGCTCAGCGCCATGGTGATGCGGTTGTACTTGCCGTTGGGCAGCGCCCACTCGGTGCCCACGCACGCGGCGTACAGCACGGGCATGACCACATCTATGTACTCGACGAACACGAGCATCTCGCACGAGAACAAGAGCTGCAGCGTCTGCTCGCGCCGCGCGACCTGCACGCCGTCGATCGTCACGCCGCCGCCCTGGCCACTGCCGCAACTGCCGTGGCCGTCGCTGCCGCGGCGCCGGTTGTCGAACGACGGCGTGCGGCCCGCGAACGCCAGCAGCGACGACGGCAGTGCGGTCGAGGGCGCCGAGGACGTGGGCTGCTGCGGCTGGGGCGCCACGGGCGGCGGTGTCGCGCTGGGCGCCACCGCCGGCAGCACGCGCGAGAGGCTGCTAGTGGCGGATCCGCGGCGCGGTGGTGATTCTGGCGGTGTGTCGGCGGCCGGCTCCGGGTGCGTGCTGTTGTCCGAGAGCTTGCGTTGCACCGCAAGCCGCCGGGGGATGCCCAGCGCCCACTCCACGACGCTGCCCATCGACGGCGCGGTGGTTTGCGCGGCGCTGGCTACGGACTTGAGCACGAGCGCCGGCGGGCTCGGAAGGAACACCGACGCGCCGATGGGCTTGCCGAGCCGGGGCGGCCCGGGTTGAAGCGGCGGGAGGTCTCGCGGCGGGAGGGGCATCGCGAGTGCGGCTCCCGCGACGGGGGCGGCAGCAAAGTCCGTGTGGAGCGCTGCTCGCGACGCCACGCGAATGGACACGACGCTCGTCTGCGGCTGCAACACCGGTGTCGCGAGCGGACGGCTCACGCCGAGCTCGCCGTCAGAAGGGAGCAGCTCCTCAGTATCCGCAAGCCCGCTGTCGGCGTTCGGCGCCTCTGGAGTTTCCACTGCGTTCGCTGGCTGTGGTGGAGGCGGCTCGCTCGGTAGCATGAGTGACGGCAATGGGGACGGCGCTTGCTCGTGGTTGCTGCGCTCGCGCTCGGTCGCCGGGTCGTCGATTTCGTTCGGCGACGGCTGGAGATCTGCGCCCACGCGTGCGCTCGCGAGGTCTGTCAGATCCACGTCCACGTCGACGTGGCGCAGGTCCATGAGCCTCTTGGTCGCGCGCTTCTTGACGGTTTGGGCTTCAGAAACACCGAACCGATCACCGTTTTGCGCACCCGGCGGCGGATGCCCACGCCATTGCCACTATGCGGCGCGAGGTCGAGAACGACTCGGCAATTGACGCGAATGACGTGGTCGATGAGTAGTGCGCGAGCGACGGGCGCTCGTCGGCACCGGGGAACACGGAGCTCTGCACGATCGCCATGGCGGTAGCGAGCGACGCGCGGCCGTCCACGAGGTACTTGGTCGCGATGTACGCGTGGACTTCAAACAGCGCCTGCGCCAGGTCCGTCAACAGGATGATCGCGCCGATGGCCTTGGAGGTCGCGAACTGGAGACACACGGTCTGGTAGAGCGAGCCCGAGATCTCGACCATGCAGATCGTCACGTCCGTGGAGATGTCGTCGAGCTGGCGCGCGTAGGTCCACACGTACCGCTTGATCGCGATCTTGACCGCGGGGAACAGCGCGATCATCGCGACCTGCGCGGCCGGAGGGGCTTGGGCAAAGCCCATCGAGAGCGCGAGAAAGCCGTGGAAGATCGTTATCTGCGCGCTCACGACCACGAGGTAGACGCGCGCGCGCCACGGTCGCCGCGAGAACACGCGCGGCGCGAGCCAGCAATGGAGAAGCACGACGAGCATGGACCACACAGGCACGCCCAGCAGCTCACGGAACGGCACGGGGAAGCGCCACGCGAACGCGAGCGAGATGAACACGCTCTCGAGCCCCATGCAGGTCAGCGTGCTGATCAGCGCGATCTTCCAGACCGAGTAGCTGCCGCTTTCCTGGAGCCGCAGCGCCTGGCGCGCCGGCAGCAGGCACACGGCCGTCATGAGCCCGTGCGAGAGCACCGTACGCACAGCCCACACGGCCTGGTGTTGCGGCCCCACGCGCGGGTCCTTCATGGGCACGGCGTCCATCGCCAGCAGCACGAGCAGCGCGGGCACGGGCGTCGCGACCAGCACGAGCGCCACGCGCCACCAGGGTGCGTTCGTCTGGTAGTGGTAGAACGCCTCGAGCTTGTCCACCGAGAAGCGCCCCAAAAACTGGTGGTCGGTCTTGAGCTGGTGGAGCTTGCGCAGCCACGCGGCAACGCGCACGAGCGGCCCCTGGCTGGTGGTAGCCGCCGCCACCGCCTTCTTCGGCTCGGAGCGATAGCGCTGACCGCTGCTGGCGCGCCGGCGAGCGGGCTCCATTGGTCGCGCAGCCACTTTGACACCAATACTGTAAGGCTGTAAGTCGGACAGGCAGGCGAGGGAGATGGTGGCGACAAGAGCCGAGAGTCACGAGCGTCGGCCACGCAACGGCGTGCCCCCGGGCGGTCGGCGCTCCATTTGGCGTGGAATCACGCCCGAAATAACGGCACCGACACTGCTACTTCAAGTGAGGTGTGTTGCGGCGTTACCGGGAGGTTGGTTATTTTGGCTGGAGCGTTCGTTTGGAGCTGGTGGCGTGCGTCTCACCGTGTTATGAGAATGGATCTTCTCACAACCGTTTGGGTTCTCAAAAAAAGGCATATAATCATCACGCTATAAGGCGAAATGATCTACGTTATATACCTTATTTTGTCATTTGGGATTACGTTTCTATTATACCTTGTTTTGGAAAGTATCAGTGTACACACACGCGCCATGTCACAGACCCTCATGGGTGGGTTCGGCGCGACCCACCGCAAGTGCGGCTCGTGGCGTGTTGGACACCATCCCTCTGTGTTCGTGGCGTCAGGTCAGATCTCCCATTTACATCATGCCTCAGCGTCTCGGGACGAGTCGCTAGAGTCTGCTCACGAAGGTGTCTCCCTCTCTCTCTTTACTTGGACGCCTCCGTGGTCTCCTCCTCATTTCATTATTCCTGAACATTCCTGAAGTTGCCTCGTGCTCCTCACTCCCCTCGCCAACCAGCTACCAATCATGGCCCGCGCCACGCACTCCTCTCTGCGCCTCCGTCTGCTGCTCTCACTGGCAGTGCTCGTGGGCTGCTCCGCGTGGCTCCTCCCGACCGCCGAAGCAGCCGACGCGCTCACCTGTCCGCAGGCCGTTACCAGCGTCCTCGCCAGTGCGGACTACGCCAGCTGCCAGCGCGACGTGAAGGCCACGCACGGCCTGTGGGTGCTGGACACTGACCATGCCGAAGCCATCAGCCGCAGCGAAGGCTGCCAGGCCACGCTTCGCGCGCTCCATGCCATCCCGTTTGACGCGTGCGTGGCCCCGATCGGCTCGTCCAGCGACGGCCGCGTCGCCGTGCGCGTCACGGTGGACAAGGCGGCGCTCTCGGCGCTCACGACGGCAAACAGCACCGTGCGTCGCCTGCGCCACGCCGCCACTCGTGTGCTCCAGGACGCGACGGGTGACCAAGGCGCAACCTCCTCCTCGTTCGACTACAACTACCTCTACGGTGCCATCGCGATCTCTCTGGTCGTGATGCTCGTGATCTGCGTGCTCAGCCGCGGCGGCGTCTGCTGCTTCTGCATCCCCATCCCGCTCTGCTGCTAGGATGTGTCGTCACCCGACCCAAAGTACAGATCGTACCCACAGTTTGGCAATACCTTGGAGCCTTGATGAATCACATTCTGGATCACACCGTTGTAGCGGCTGCGGCCCAGCGACATGCGTGTTCGTGTTGTTCACGGTGCGAAGCCGGTCAGTGATAACTGAGACATTCCCCGGCACGGATACCTTTGTGCCTATCAGAGCAGACCTTCAGTCTGGACACGATCCTTCGAACTTTAGCACGTCTCACCGGACACTTCCGCGCCCCTCTGTTTTCTGTATCCGCGTGCATGAACTCTTCGCCCCAAGCCCATTCTCCTAGCTTCCTCGCTACCGCCATGTCGCCTTCAACGCACCAATTCTTCCTGGTGCTGCTCCTCGTCGCGTTCTCCCTCGCCGCCGCGCTAGACTCAAACGCCACGGCTACAGGCACATGCCCGGCGCAGGTCCACAGCCTGCTCACAAGCCCGCTCTACGCCGACTGCCAGCGCGACGTGGCGGCGTTCCGGGACACGGGCGCGTGGCCCGCGTGGGTCTTCACCATGAGCGAGAAGGACGCGATCCACGGCAGCGAGGCCTGCATGACGACGCTCCTGGACCTGCGAAGCCTCGTCTCGTCCGGGGCGTGCCAGACGACCGTGTCCGGACCTCAGCGCGGCGCGGCCATCCATGTGACCGTCGCGAAGGCGGCGCTGGACCAAGTGGCGGCCGCGTGCAGACGCCTGCGACGCCTGCGGTCAGCAGCTACGAAACCAAACGCCACCGAGTCGTCGACCAACGACGCGACAAGTCGGCACAACGCTACAGAAGCTCTGAGTTGAGCGTGACCACCACCGGAATCTGCTGCTACTGCTACACGACCGTGCAGATTGAATACTTTCATTAGTCAACATAATCTCTGTCGGACAAACGATTGTGCTCACAGCACACGTCATGTCCATTGCATTCGTCGTCTTTGTCTTCTTCATATGATGTTGGGTCTTCTTGGGCTCTCGGGGGCAGAAACTATATCAAGGCACACGGCACGGCGATACTCACGTTCTCCGCCGCTTGCTCGTTGGGGTCGTGTGGCTGCTGTTGCTACCGCTTGTGGCGTCTTCGTGCGCATCACTATTGTCACCAGCCACTGCGAGAGGTGGCGGCGCGGCTGCCGTCCGCACTGTGCCTACGACGGAGCTGTTCACGGCGCGATTGATTAATGCCAGGTCCTACGCAACGCACACGAGTTGGGTTAGCCATGCAACCCTTCCTTCCATCCGGTGATCGCTTCGTGCAATAGTACGTACCCTCGACGGACTCTCGCCAAAAGCGTACAGCGCATGCGAGCGGGGAGTCATATGGGACCGCTGTTGCTGGTAGCGCGCGTTCTGGAGGGGTGACATGTAAATATTCGACGCGAGCACGCGCTTGGGGGAGGTTTGGTGGACCGACACCGGCAGAGACTCCACTTCCGCCGTCGTGAACATGGGCAGGTTTCGAGACGGAGAGCCAAACATGGCCGGAGAGCTCGTCGTTGGTCGCACTGGTCGACCTCTCACAGGCGTGCGCGGCGGTGCGTGCGACTGCATCACCTTCTCCACAGCACTCGCAGCAGCCTCGGCAACGATATCCGAGTCGGAGGTCGACGGCGTCACGAGGTGGTCACGAGAGCCTGTAGCACTCGTGATGGCGGCATTCGCTGCAGCGACCTGCTTGTCCTGGGCTTGATACTGAAGCAGGAACACCTTCATCGCCGGGATGTAGCAACGGTTGTAGAACTTGATCACGTCGCCTCGCGTGTTCTCGTCGTCGAGTTTGATGTCGCGGATGATGTCGCTGCTCTTGCGTGTTAGCGACGCCGAGGCAAACGCGGCATGAGCTGCCGTCTGGGCCGGCCCGTTGCTGCCATGGACAGCCCACTGCGGCGTCTGGAGCTTCTTGTACTGCTCAATGATCTTGTTGAAGGTGACGGTGCTGAGCTTGTTTACCTTGCATACACCGTAGATGCTGCACAGGATGATCTGGTCCAAATGTCGGTCCTTCAGCAGATGCACCTGCGAGCTCATACACTCTTTGATGGCCGACCAGACTTGGTTCATGTGGGCAGCATCCAACTCGAGCATCGAGCCCAACCTGAAAATACGGGTCGCTGCTAGCGAAAGTACTTTCCGGAAGAAGAGCTGGAGCACAGTCGCACGCGGAGCAGTCGATGACGTCGGCGTTGGAGCCGGTGGTGCGGCTGAAGCATCCGTTGAGATTGAACCAGACTCGGATGGCCCCGGCGACGGCACAGGGGTTGGCTGTTGCTGGGATTCTCCCTTGAGCACTGCGTACAATCTCGAATCCGCTCGCCACGCGAGCGAGTCCAAAATCATCTGCTCCAGATCACGCATGTGACGCTTTAGCGTGCCTGGTAGCCGAGGCACGTGCTTCACGAAGCTCTCAATTACCTTCCCAAAATCAAACGCGTTGACGCCAACATTGTCGAGCAAGAACGGGAACGATAGGGTGATCAGGCTGTGGGACTTGAGACCGACTTCCAGACTGCAGGCAAACAGCGAGCAGATGAAAGTCTCGTTGTTCAGAAGAGACGAGAAGTTGGAGGTCCGCAAGCGAGCACGCTCGCTGATCAGCAGCGCCTCGAGTACGCGGTAGAACAACGCAACAGCCAAGTTGGTCGTTTTCCTGAGGCTTCCATCAACTTCGGAGAACTCTGCTCCGTTCGCACGAACGCCATCCGCCCGTCCGCCAGAGCCAGAACCATTGCGTCGCCGATTGGTGAGCAATTTGTGTGACATCTCACTCAGTAAATCGGCAATATGGTCTGTTGGGTCGGTCGTGCAGTCGGTGAAGAATCCTTGCAACTTTGGGCTCACGTACGTGGGCGAGCCGTCGGCCGTCAAGCTGGCCATGGTGTCACGAATCCAACTGCTGATCTCGACGGCCGCGGTAACAGGCGTCTGCATCACGAACGGCGACTTTTGAACACCACCGAGTGTGCGAGAGATCGGTGTGTTGAGGCCGCGCGGGAGCGACGGCGGTGGTGACGATCCGTGCCATTGCCAGGCCTGTACAGTGAACGGCGATGGCGGAGGCGGTGCGCCCGACGGAGTGGACGCCTCTTGTCGACTCGGTGTCATCGGCCGGCGCACGGGCGAAGTCAGCGGGTTCGTCGAAGGTCGGTCGGGTCGGGACGCCAAAGGGGGCATGCCGTGTGTGTCTCCGTTGCTGTTCTCGTGGTTGCCTCCACCAGTCACTCCCTGGGGTCGAGGGCCGAGCAGCGACTGCCGCGACTGCTCGTTCAGGTACACACGCTCGTCGAAGCTGCCGTAAGTCCGCAGGTTTGTACGATCGTACAGCTCAAACAGACGCGTCGCGTTCTGGCGCAGTGTCGGCTGCGCAAATGCGTCACGCAACGTCGCCGCCGTGTCTTGTTCGCTAATGTGAGTAGCGGCATCGCCGGACGCGGCTACGAGCGTCTCGTCGCGCACGAGCGATACCAAGAGCGCCACCACATTGTCGTATGCCTTGGTCACTTCCTCCGGGTCCACCCTGGGCGCGGAGCACAGCATGTCCAAAAGGCTTTGGTCGTCCAGCCCTCTACTGGCCCGAGCGGAGGCCTTGGCGAGCGGTCCACCGAGTGAGCTGAGCGCAGCCGCGACCTCGGCCTCGACGGACCGCGGCGCCACTTGGCTGATCACGAGCTTGAGCACGCCGAGCAATAAATAGTAGAGGGAGCCGAGTCCGGTGTAGACAGCTGTGAGGCGGCGGTGCGCGGTGAGAAAGAGCAGCCAGCCGATGCGCTGGAGCAGCTCCGTGCGTTCGGGCGGCACGTTGTTGCGCTGCTCACGCAGCGCAAACTTCTTCCACACGAACCGGTACTTCTCGAACAGCACGGTCGCGACCGTGAACTCTTCTTTCAGCTGCGTCGTGACCTCGAGCAGCTCCGGATCCAGCAGCAGGCGATCAAAAAGGCTCGTGAGGTTCTCCAGGAACGTGTTCATACTCACGTTCGCCTCGACCAGAAAGTCCACGAGGTGCCACTGCGGACGCGCGGCGGCGTCGTGGCCGTTGCCGCCTGTGTGGTGACCACGCACATGCTCTTCTTCCTCCGCGCTGCTCGCCGTGTCGTCGTCATCATCTTCGTCGTCATCTTCATCGTCGTCGTCGTCATCTTCGTCGTCATCGTGGTGGCCATGCGCGCGCATCTTGCGCTTGCGCCCCACAATGCGGCGCGTCTTGGTCGTCGTCGAGCGGGCCTTGCCGTTGCTGCGCGCGAAGCTGCTGCCGTTGGCCGCGAGCCGCTGTCTTTCGTCCGCGAGGTCGCGCGCGACGGCGGTGGCGACCACGGCCACGACCGCCCAGACTTTGTCGTGTTGTGCTCTCCGGTCAGGTGCGTGGTCGTCCGCGAGCGACGCCGAGCGCAGCGCCGACTGGCGCGTGGTCGTGATTTGCTCGAAGAGCCGCTGCGCGTCCGCGACCAGCGCCGGCTGGGCCGCCTCGATCTGCGCCCAGAGCGACTCGGGCGACGCCGAGAAGAAGCGCGCGAGTGGCGCCGCGGGCGCGCGCGGGCTCGCGCCTAGCGCCAGCGCCGGCAGACGCGGCGGAGGCTGCAACATGTACACGCAGGGGGTCGTTTATGGGGCGCCCAGAGACCGCGTACAGAGAGAGAGAGCGCGCGAGCGATCCCGCCTTCGGTCGCGCTTCTTTCTAATGTTCGCCGCTTGAGGGGGAAGAGCACTTTTTGGCGCGAGACCACATGGGGGGAAAAAGAGCGGCAACGGCCCACATTTATGTACGCCACACTAACTACAAAATTGGTGTGATGCACACTAGATTGTCCAAAGTTCCCCCTTTTGTGCGGTCTTTTGGCCCACACCAAAGGAAAGGAAAGGAAACGAGGGGAAACCTCGGGAGGACCAAGGGAAAGCGGCCGACGCGAGTGCTCTCTCTCTCTCTTTCTCTCCGTAGATAGGCGTCCGAGGGTCCGTGAGCTCGCGTTGACCGATGGGGCAGCACTTTCTGCTGCACCGCGACCTCGTGGCCGCGACGGCCGTGCACCACGCGGCGTATGCGCACCTCTCGAACGACTACCAGCGCGACCTCGTGGTCGTGTGTCCGCAGCATTTGCGCGTGTACCGCATCGAGCCGATCCCGGCGCGCCACCGCGGCGACGAGACTGAACCCACCGAAACCACAGCCAGCGGCGAGACCGACGGCGAAGGTGACGGCGACGCGGACGCGCCGACGGGCGTGCTGCCCAAGGGCCACATCCTCCATCTGCTCGCGAGCTTCCCGCTCGCCGGTGTGGTCGAGTCGATGCGCGTGCTGCAGTTCGACGCGCGCATGATGCGCAAGAAGAACCGCTTCCACGGCGGCCAGGACGTGCTGCTGCTCAGCTTCGCGCTCTACAAGTGGGTGCTCGTGGGCTTTGACCGCCGCACGCGGTCGCTCGCGACGCTCGCGATGTACTCGTTCAGCGAGGACGCGATCGGCCCCGGCGCGACGCTCAAGGGCGAGAAGAATGGCCGCGAGCAGCTGCTGGGCCCGTCGGCGCGGTCCGTCGCGTGTGTGGACCCGCAGACGCGATGCGGCGCGATGCTCATCTACTCGAACCAGCTCGTGGTCGTGCCGTTCCGGAGCAGCTCGATGGAATTGTCGTTCTTTGAAGAGGAAGACGAAGAGGACGATGATGGAGACGCAGGCTCTAGCCGACGCAAGGCGAAAGGTGGCAGAGGCCACGGCGGCGATGACGACGACGAAGAGGACGAAGAAGAGAAGAAGCTTGAAGAGCTGGTCAAGGAGACCAAGCAGCGGGGCATGACAAGCGACGTGAACAAACGACTGCAGACGCTTTTGGACAAGAGTGTCAAGGTGGGCGTGAAGCGGAAGCGCAACCACTTGAGTGGGTTGCTGTCGACAGAATTGGCCGGCCGCGAGTTTTTGCTGCGCTTGCGAGAGCTAGATATTGTCGGCAAGGTCGTCGATATCGCCTTTCTGGACGGTTACTTGGAGCCGACGCTGATGATTCTGCACGAGGAAAATGATCGCACCGCGACGTCGGGCCGATTTGCCGCTGGATTCGACACCTACTGCATCACGGTCATCTCCATCAACATGAACACAAGGTACGGTGCTCATGTCTTGTTGTGAAAGGGAGTTTGCTCAGGCGACTAACATTATCTAAATTCTTGCGAGTAGACTGCATCCGAAGATCTGGAGTGTCCAGAACTTGCCGTCGGATTGTTTTCGAATCGTTCCTTGCAAGAGTCCGGTTGGAGGTGTGGTCATTTTGTCTGCCAATGCGATTATGTACTTCAACCAGACTCAGTTCAATGGGCTTGCGACGAACATATTTGCCGAGAAGACTGTCAACCACTCGGTCTATCCCCTCCAAGATCCCGTGTATGAGACTGTGGATGGTCAAAAGGCTGCACTCAACATTCTCCTGGAGAACTGCGAGGTAGAGTATCTCGGCACGACTGAGTTGCTGTTGGCAATGCCGGACGGCGACTACTATGTGCTCTCACTTCCATTTGAAGACTCGGCGCGTCGTGGATATCATAATGGTCTCCCAGTCGGGTCTAGTAGTGCCCGAGAGCTTGTGCTGAAGCTTCGCCAACTTCCGTCGGGTGTCACAGCATCATGCGTTTGTGCAGATGAGGATAGGAAAACTCTCTTCATCGGCTCACGATCAGGAGATTCCATCTTGTACACCTATTTCAAGCGCCGCATTGAAGACAGTTCGGCTAATCCGCAAGATGAAAACGAATTCGAAGTCACTGCGAATGGAAATGGAGTGCATGAAGAAGAGAACGGCAAATTTGATGAACCTGTTGGCGAGCATGAAGAAGAAGATGAAGAAGACGACGAGGGCGACTTATACCTCTATGGGTACTCCATTCGACGAATCAAGGCCAACGATGAAGACTCAAAGGCCATCGGCAACGGCACCAAGTCTGAAACCTCAGGTTTCGGGAAGTATCGTTACGCCCTTCGGCAAGTTGATGTTCTTCCAAGTGTCGGTCAGATCACATCCATGGACCTTGGGATGGAGAGAAATGCTGATTCC
Organism: Pythium folliculosum; assembly: GCA_023336295.1. Classification (NCBI taxonomy): domain Eukaryota; phylum Oomycota; class Peronosporomycetes; order Pythiales; family Pythiaceae; genus Pythium; species Pythium folliculosum. Next base: position 66,043 of record JAADWV010000049.1, on the reverse strand, counting down.
AACGAACGCCGAGAACAACTGGTGGTCGGGGGTGGTTATCAAAGCAGTGGAGCCGTCTCGACATTGCATCATGGATTGCGACCAATTGTGGGAACGGAAGCGGAGCTCAGTGGATGTCGAGCAATGTGGACAGTCTCCTCCTCGCTTCCGACCTCCCAGTCAAGTGACGATGGTCGTCCCTTCAACTCTTACCTAATCCTCAGTGTTGCGCAACGGACAATGGTGTTGCGCACAGGAGAAGGGATGGAGCCACTGGAAGAAGACAGCGGTTTCTACACGTCGGGGCCGACTCTAGCTGCATCGAACTTGTTCAACAGGCAGCGTATCGTCCAAATTTTCAAGCAAGGTGCGCGTGTTATGATGGATGTTCCCGTAGAAGAGGACGACAATGACGAAGTGAAGAAGCCGAAGACGGAAAGCGAGGGAGTACCGGGCGATGATGAAGACAATGAAGATGAGGACGAAGATGACGAGCCACGTGTGCGTCTTGTCTGTACACAAGAAATCACCTTGGAGGGCGACGTCGAATCGGGTGGTATGAATGTCGACACTTCCAGAGTCGGTATTGTGTCTGTGGACGTGATCGATCCTTTCATCTTGCTACTGCTGACGGATGGCACGATTCGAGTTCTCATGGGTGATGAAGAGGACCTTGAGCTGACTGTTATCGATCCGGAGATCAGTTATGAAGACGGGAACTCGGAAGTTGTGGAAGGGTCGTCGGACTACAAGATCTGTGCTGCTTGCCTTTTCTATGATTGGGCTGGCATGTTTCAAGAAGACGCTTGGGAAGAGGACACAACAGTCGAAACCGACCAGAAGTCGAAGAAGACGCGTTCCGCGGAACAAGAAGAAGAGGATGAAGAAATGGAGACTCTCTATTCATCGCACGCAAGCCATCAGGCGAAGTTGCTTACTGCTGTCAAGGAGGGTGAACGTCACGGTGTTAGCAGTGATGACTCTGCGTCAGTTCCTTTGCGTCTTCGAAAAGATGCTACGATGATGTGCGGCGTCACTTTCGACGATGGCTCTCTTCACGTGTACTCGCTCCCCGACTTCAAAAAGAAGGGCATCTTCCCGTATTTGACATTCGCCCCTCAAAGTCTCGTCAATACGATGGAGCATTACCAGGAGAGTAAGAAGAAGAACGTCTCTTTGTCGGCGCCGGTGCTGGGTATCAATGCACTCACGTCGTCGTCCAACGACGGTCGCATCAAGAAGTCTCACACGGCCAATTCTCCTGTCGCCGATATCGCCATCCATCGAGTCGGCCCAAGTGAAGGACGCCTGAATGCGCAGTACTTTGGCCGAATGGTGCTGCTAGTGTTTCTTGCAAACGGTGATTTGCTTTTGTACACCGCCCTTCCGAGGATCACAGACCCTGGAACAACAACATCGTTTCAGTTTGTTCGAGTCAGCAGTGATCTGATTACTCGTCCGTTCATCACACCAAAAGCGAAGACGGGGACAAGCCACAATGACTCGAATGCAAGTGCTGAGGCCAACACAGCAGCAATTTTGGCGAAGCTTCGTGGCGGCTTCCGGTATCCCATGCTCACGCGCTTCCACAACGTCAATAACATGAGTGGGTTGTTCTTCCGAGGAGCCCACCCTATGTGGATCTTGACGGAGCGTGGTCACCCCGCGTTTGTACCGATGAGTGTACCCGCCTCAACTCAGTCGACACTCACCAAGTCGGGAGCCCCCACAGTCAGCGTACCTGTTCTTAGCTTCACCCCATTCCATCACTGGAACTGCCCGAACGGCTTCATCTACTTCCACTCTCGGGGTGCCCTCCGTGTGTGTGAATTGCCGTCTAGCAAGACCACAACCATCCTACCGTCCAGTGGAGGATTTGTGTTGAACAAAGTCGAGTTCGGTGCTACGGTGCACCACATGCTCTACATGGGAAGCCACGGTCCCGGAGGTGTTTCGGAGGCGTTGGAGCAGCCGACGTATGCGGTGGTTTGCAGCCGGCCTGTTTTACCTGCAGTTGCTGAAGTTATCACGAAGCCCGAGGACGAAGATGAAGAGGTTCAAGAAGAAGCAAATGGCGAAACTGGAACGGCAAATACGAGTAATGTGATGGCACCCACGGCAGAGATGTACCCAGATTTGAAGGTCGAGGACATGGTGCACACCGAAGAGGATGTCTATGAGTTGCGGATACTGCAAACCAACGAGTTTGGCGAGTGGGATCGACGTGGCGTCTTCCGTGTGTACTTCAACCGGTTTGAGGTGGTTCTCACGGTGAAGATCATGTATCTGTACGACTCTTCGCTCATGAAAGGTGAGGTCACCGCCGCCTCCGACGAGTGGAACAAGAAGAAGAAGCCATACGTTGTCATTGGCACTGGCTACGTTGGCCCGCACGGTGAGGACGAAAGTGGAAAGGGTCGGCTGTTGCTCTACGAACTCGACTACGCCCAATACGCGACCCAGGACGGAGCTACGAGCTCGAAGCTGCCAAAGCTTAGGCTGATGTTCATCAAGGAGCACCACCAAGCTGCGATCTCATGTGTGGCACAACTTGGCCCTTACGTCCTTGTCGCTGTCGGTATGAAGATCATCGTGTATGAGTTCAAGTCTGACCAGCTCATTGGTTGCGCCTTCTATGACGCCCAAATGTACATTGTCAGCGCCAGTGTCGTCAAGGACTACGTGATGTTCGGCGATGTATTCAAGAGTGTACACTTTTTGCGATGGAAGGAGAAGCAGCGCCAGCTCCAGCTTCTCGCGAAAGACTACGAGCCTCTCGCTGTCACGGCTACCGAGTTCAACATCTTCGAGCGTCGCCTGGCGCTGTTGACAACGGACATGGAAGAGAACCTGCATGTCATGCAGTATGCGCCGAATGACATCGAATCGCGTGGTGGCCAGCGACTGCTGCGTACTAGCGACTTTCATTTGGGCGTCCAAGTCACAAGTATGGTCCGCAAGCAGGCCGCGAACACTAGCCCTCACCACAATGTGCACGTGAACCTGCTTGGCAGCTCCGAGGGCAGTGTCGGCGCCGTGATCCCCGTGAGTGAGCGTGTATTCCGACGTCTGTTCACGCTCCAGAACGTCATGATCAACACGCTTCCTCAAAACTGCGCGTTGAACCCGCGTGAGTTCCGCACACTCAAGTCCAACAGCCGGCGTCGGACAGGTCGACCTGACGCGTGGTCCAAGCACAAGTGGAAGAAGGGCTTTCTCGACGCGCACGTGCTCTTCCGTTTCCTGCATCTAGACTACGTTGCCCAGAAGGAGATCGCGCGGTGCATCGGCACCACGCCGGAGGTCATCGTTCACAACCTGCTCGAGGTTCAGCGCGCGACCGCCAGCTTTTTGTAGGCCATGCGAAAGATAGCTCTCTGCCACCCTTTCCAGCCGAGCCAGTGGACGGGAAGTTCGTGGAAGCCTCAGTTTCCCAACGCAACAGGACAAGAAAAGAGAAGGCCAATCGCAAGCGGAGCTCGCGAGCGTTAATAGCAGCGAGGGGATGGGCCAGGGCCGCTGGAATAATGTGTGACGAAAGAGCGAACTTCAACATTGGTCTTGTATTTGGAGCGCTCCGTTAAAAGTCGGAGCGAACCCGAATCACTGCGCTTAAGACGCAATCTCTGAGTCAAGGAAAGCCTAAACGGCGTTTTCGCGTAGGTGGCCAAGAAAAAAAATCCGGAATTCGTCCGGTGCGGATGAAGCCTACATGGTTGGAATCACCTGAATTTCCCCAACAAAAACGCTCGGTTTTAGCATCATTTAAAACGGATGCTAAAACCGAGCGTTTGTGTTGGGGAAAAACTGAAGGGCAGTCTCATCTCATCCTCACAGACTCAGGAAAGAAAAGAAAAGGTGGGCGAGAAAATTACGCGGCGGGCAGGTCACAACAAAACGATGCCAAAACCTGTGTAAATGAATATATATGTATCTAACTAATCACAAGTTGCAAGTGCTTATGTTCTAACGACCTTCATAATTCAATATTTCCCGCGATAAAGAACCCGAGGGGAGAGATGGGCTTTCTCGTTTGGAGAGACAGGAGCGAAGTTATGATCGATTTGGGAGGGTTTGGTGGCACCGCACTGGAAGTTTCGTGCAGCTGGGTTTTTGTTGGCACCAGCGGCGGTTCCCTCCCTCCACAACAGCCACCCGCGCCGGCCAACAAAACCAACCGCAGACCAGCCGGAGGGGGAAGAGGGAGAGCCGTCGCGACACCCGCCCGCAAAGCTGAAGTGGTCGATGGCGAGGTCGGTCAGTCCGCATCCTACCCGATCGGGCGCGTGTTGATCTGCCAAATATTTCCCAACAAAATGGCGTCGCTGTCGCTCGCCCACGTGGCGCTCCATGACCACGCCAACGAAAACAGCAACCACGCCAACTCGCTAACACCCCACGCCAACGCGCCAACAACCAACGCTACCAACAAACCAGCAGCTCCCAACGCCAACAAACCAACGAGTTTGCGCGAACTGAGCCCGGAGAATGATGATCCCGTGTCAGCCCCAGGAGCTCCTAATCTCTCCGTGGCGGCGTCCAAGAAGCGCGCGCTGTCGCCGTCTGCGGCGCTGAGCAAGGGCGACGGGAGCTTCGACGGTGTACCCGACGCGCTCGAGGGTACGCCGGAGGGTACGCTCGGCGCCCAATCGTCGATCGACCCACAGGCGCTGACGCTGCTCAAGGTGATCGGGCGCGGCACGTTCGCGCAGCAAGTGGCGCTCGCGCGCGTGGCCGGCGGCGACGTCGTGGTGGTCAAGACGCTGGACAAGCAGCGGCTCATCCAGCGCAAGCAGGTGGCGCACACGCTCACGGAGAAGCGCGTGCTCGAGGCCACGCAGCACCCGTTCGTGGTCAAGCTGCTCGCGGCGTTCCAGACCGACACGGACCTCAACTTTGTGCTCGAGTACTGCCAGGGCGGCGAGCTGTTCTTCCACCTGCAGCAGCAGCAGCAGCAAAAGTTCAGCGAGCCGGCAACCGTGTTCTACGCGGCCGAGGTGCTCTCGGCGCTGCGCGCGCTCCACGCCGACGGCGTCGTCTACCGGGACCTCAAGCCCGAGAACGTGCTGCTCGACGCGCAGGGCCACGTCAAGCTCGCGGACTTTGGGTTTGCCAAGCAGGACATGGCCGGCGGGCGCCGCACGTTCTCGTTCTGCGGCTCGCCCGAGTACCTGTCGCCCGAGATGGTCAACAAGGGCGGCCACGGCGTCGAGACTGACATGTGGTCATTCGGGTGCTTCATCTACGAGCTGCTCACGGGCGCGCCGCCGTTCCAGAACGGCAACCTGCGCCGGCTCTTCGATCTCATCCAGGAGGGCCGCGTGTGGTACCCGCCGTACCTCTCGGGCGCCGCGATCTCGCTGCTGCAGGGCCTGCTGCGCATGAACCCGCGCAGCCGATTCACGGCCCAGCAGGCCATGGAGCACCCGTTCTTCCGCAGTCTCGACTGGAACGAGCTGCTCCAGCGCCAGGTCACGCCGCCGATCATCCCGCCGTGCGCAAACCACGAGTGCACGCAGAACTTTGACGACGGCTTCACGAGCGAACCCGTCAAGTCGCTCTGCGTGAGCCCCAAGGGCATCGACGCGCCCGACTGGCCCAAGCGCCCGCGCCAGGACAGCCAGGACGTGTTCTGCGGCTTCTGAGCGATATCGCTGCTTCCACTGTTGCTGTCGGGTCATCTCCATCTTCATTTCTTCCTCCGTCTCTGTATGCGTATGTCCACCGATCTACCACCACACACTCACCTCCCCCCCACACACAATCTGTTTGATTGTTTCTCGTTGTTCCTCGTTGTGCGTCTTTCGTGCGTTTTCCAAATGAAATTATCCCCCAACTGAATCCATTTCGTTTTGTGTTTTTCTTTCCGTTCATCGAGTTGATACGGTCTCACCGATCACCTCCGTGTTACCGGTACCGGTAGGTACGTCCAGTACCACAGCGTGTGACGTGGCACCGACGTGGAGACGAAAAGACTAATCGAGTTGAACTTGACTTCGGTCGGTTCGCAAACACCCTCGCGTCGTCAAATTAAATCTTCCGATCGCGTCACGCGTCACGCAAAGCAATAGCATGGAGCCGCCTCGTCGTGTGGCGCGGCGCACGGAGCGGTTGGATGAGGAGTCCCGCCCCCGGTGGCGCATGCCGTCGCCGCGCGAGCTCCTGGCCCTGGCCACGGTCCTCCTCGTCCTCAGCAACGCGCTGGTCGAGCACGGCTTCGTCCCGAAGATTCACGCCGCCACAACTGCCACACCGACCGAGCCACCGATGGCGCTCATCGCCGACGCCGACACTGTTGACACTGCCGACACCGCGACCGCGAGTCGGCTGTGGGCGCTCGCGTCGGCGCGCATCCGCGAGCCGCGCGGCGTCGTGCTGCCGCTCTTCGACGGCGTCGCTGCGCTCGGCGTCTCGCTGCTGCTCGAGCTGCGCGCGCTTCAAGTTGATCTGCCCGTGGAGATCCCGCACTGCGGAGACCTCGACGAGCCGCGGCTGTGGGAGGTGCTGGGCACGCACGGCGCGGCCCAGAACGTGTCCGTGTACGACGTCTGCGAGGCCGCGGCGCTGGCCACCGACGCCGTCGCGCCCACGCGCTCGTCGCTCCGAGAGCGCTCGCCGCCACTGTTCTGCGAGACCGTGAGCAAGTGCCACGCGCGCTTCCGCTCGTTCGACATCAAGGTGCTCGCCGTGTTGTTCTCGCGGTTCGCAGAGGTGCTGCTCGTGGACGCCGACGTGCTCTTTTTCCAGAGTCCCTCGTCGCTGTGGTCTCTGGACGCGTACGTCGCCACGGGCACGCTCTTCTTCCCGGACCGTATCAGCGCGCCGCGCAAGTATCTCTCACGGTGCGTGGGTGGTGGTGGTGACCCGCAACGATCCAGACTCCACGAGTTCGTCGAGACCTTTGACCGCGCGTCGTTCCGACACCTCGAGACAGCAGCAGAGCCGTCCAGCGTCGAGGCCGACTCGCCCCGGGGCGAGCCCAGCGCGTACCTGCGCGCGACCCACGCGTGGAACTTGCGCGCGGGCCACCACGCCGACTCGTCCGTGCTGCTCTGGAACAAGCGGAAGCTGCCGCGCGCCACGGCGATCCTCGGCTCGTTCGTCGCGCGGCGCCGCCGCCACACCCGGCCCCCGTCCTACGGCGACAAAGAGCTCTACTTCCTGGCGTGTGAGGTCGCGGACGCGCGCTACGCGTTCTCCCACTTCGGCGCCGGTGCCATCGGCTGGGACGCCGACGCCGACCGCGGCGTGCTCTGCGGCGACGTGCTCCACTTCCTGCCCGTCAACAAGCCCGACACCGATCGCACCGCGGCGCTGTACATTAACAGCGACCACATCACGAACTGGCGGCCGGCCGAGCGGACGCTTTTTCGCTCGAATGCACGGCCCGCGAGCCACTACCCCGGGTCGTTTGAGGCGCAGAACTTGTCCCAAGAATGCCCGTTCGACATCCAGCTGACAGAACTGACCGTGGCGGAGACGGAGGCGTTCAAACGGCGCCAGGCGCTGTACGAGCGCGTCGTCTCGAGCTGGCCGGCTGGATCCAAAGAACCCAACGAAGCGAAGCTCACCGTGGCGACGGCGCCACCGCCGTAGCGTTTTTGCCACGAGCATGACAAGGTTAATAGTTTGCATTACCGATTATATAGAATACTCACTTGCCAAGACACGAGATACACTCACTCGATCTCGGACGGGAAGATGCCGATGGATCGCAAGTACGTGGCTGTGCGCGGACTCGTGGGGCAGTCGATGTCCTGCATCACGATGTCGTCGCCGCCAACGTTGACCGACGCGATGCCGCGGCCGAAAAAGTGCTCAAAGTTGCGCGCCTCGAACGCGATGCGGTCCAGATCCAGCTTCTCGCCTTGGCTCTGGAGCAGGTTCCGCTCGTCATTGAGGTGCTGGTTCTTGCGCCGCAGCGCCTGGAACTCGGTGTGGAGGCTGTCTTCCCACTCTTCCAGCACGAGATGCTCCACGGGTCTCCGCCGCCCACCGGAGCGTGCGAGCGTTGGGCTGTCGTGTCGCTTGCCGGTGTTAACGTGGACGTTCTCCTTCTCGTACAAGTGCTGGCTCGGGCCGCTCGCCGACGGTTTCTTGGCAGGGGATACCGTGGACTCGAGGAGCAACGCCTGCACTAGCCGGTCCTGCTCGGCGATCACATTCTCCGCCTCGGCGAGTTTGTGCTTGAGCAGCGCCACGACCTCTTCGCTCGGGTGCTCAGTCGCGTAGTCCAGTTCGGCCTGCATCGCGCGCTCGAAGAGCCGCACTTTGTCGCCGAGTTCGTGGACGGTCTCAGCGATGAACTCCGGCACGTTCGCCTTGACGCCGAGCTGCAGCGGCGCGGGTGTGAAGTCGTCCAGCGGGACGCGCGCGAGCTCCCACGTCTCGTCTGTGTTGCCTCCGTCGCCTCGCCTACGGGTTCGGTAGTTATCAGTCAGTTAGTGATCCAGACAAACAAACACCAATGGAAGCACAGCCCGGACGTACTGCGCGAGGAACAGCGAAACTGCCTTCTTGTACTGTGAGTTCACGGACTCGACGGTCTTCTGGAGCGACTCGAAGTTCTTCGCGAGCGCCTCGTTCTCAAACAGCAGGTCGTCTCGTGCGCGTTCCAAGTTTTCCACGAGCCGCCGCGACATTTGCGTCTCGTGCGACTGCACGACACGCTGGGCGGTCTTTCGGCGCTCCGTGAGATCATTCAACACCTTGCCCATCGACATGCCCTACGCACACGAACAATACCAAAATTGGGTCAGTGTGTTATGCCTTCCATGCTCCCTCATAAAGCCCCACACTCACCCGCTGCTCCTTGGCGCTCCGCTGGACCGCGTCCTGGAGGCTCTTCTTGAGCCGCTCGTACTCGACGTCCTTGCGGCGCAGCTGCGTCTTGAACGCCGTCTCTTGTCCCTGCAGCTTGGCGCACGTGACCTCCAAGTGCTTCTTATCCTGCTGTAGTGACTTCCGCTCCGCGAGTAGCGCCTGCTCGCGCCCGTGGAACATGTTCTCCTGCTGCGCGAGCTGCGTCTTGAGCGCGTCCACGTCCACGCGGAGCTGCTGGACCTGGTGGTCTTTGCGCTCGACGTCCTTCTGGGTCATGCGCAGTTTCTCCAGGAGCTCGTCCTGGCGGCGCATGTCGTGCTGCCGCACGACCAGCAGCCAGCTCACCACATCCATCGCGTGGCGCACGCGCTCGTCCACGCGCTGCTGCAGCTTTTGAGGGAGCAGCGACGCCGCGTCCACGAGCCCCGCGAACGGCAGGCGGCTCAGCTCGGCCGTCATCTCGCCGCCGCCGCTGAGCAGCACGGCGTGCTCTAGCTGCTCGTTTAAAAACGCCTCGTTCTGCACGACCGACCGCTCGCGCGACAGCTTCCACGCCGCCGACGCCGACAGCTCGAGCAGCAGGCGCTCCATGAGCGTGCCCTCGGGCGCGGACAGCTCACTGGCGGCGGCATCTCGAGCGCTGGCTCGCGACGCGTCGTGTGGCGCGGATTCGCCGCCGTTCTCGCCCGTTCTCGCGCGCTTGGACGGCGGGAACGCCGCGCTATCGCCTGCGGATAAGTCCGCGATCGCTACGCTCGCGGGGCGTGCGCGCGAGCTCGCGGAAAAGTCCAACACGTGCGCGCTCATCGAGCTTCCCGGGCGCGTCGGCTGGATCAGAAGGAAGTGACCGCGACTTTTTTGGTTTTCAAATCGGCATTGGCGCCGACAGCGGAGACCGTCACTCTCGGATTTGTATATGTCACTATATGTCACTCACAACAAATATACATCAATAGAGGTATCGTTTAGTAGAGGGTGTAGAGAGGTTACGTTACAGTGTACCCCTCCCGTTGGTGCCCATTTTGGTCGCGTTGCCCCTGAAATGACTGGAAGCGTCCGGGCGGCGATGGAGCGCGAGGGGAAACAGGAGGAGGACGCGTACCCGGAGGAGCGCGCAGCGCACGTCGCGTACGCGGACGCTCGCGCGGACGGCGGCGCGTCGGACGGCGCGAGTTCCGACGGCTTTGAGCCGGAACTCGCGCCGGAAGGGCGGAAACACGCGCTTTCGTTGCCGTTGCGCGGCGACGGCGTGCGCGCGCTCGTGGGGCTCGAGCTGCCGGTGTACGCGACCAACATGGCGCGCGTGCTGGAGACTGTGGGCGGCATGAAGGTGCTGCAGCAGACTCACGAGGCCAAGAGCCAGTTTCTGCCCGTGAAGCTGCGCCCGAGCGAGCCGTCCTGCAAGCCGCTTTTCGCCGACCTCACCAAGACGCAGACCATCTTGCTGCGCGTGCGCCGCAAGAAGCTGCCGCCCGGGGATGACGGTAAGAGGGAGACGCGCTTTGACGGCCAGGTGGTCGGGCTCGTGCGCGAGAAGTACGTGTGCGAGGGCATGGCCGACTTCCAGTACTTCACGGCGCGCAAGTTTTACCCGGACGCCGCCGCGCGCGACCTCGCGGCGCATGCGACAGCGGACAGGACACTATCGGCAGAAGGCGCGTATAGTAGCGACGTGAATGGCGCGCTGCCGCTGGGCGACGCCGTGCTGCCCGTCGGGTCCGTGATGCCGCGCGACGCGGTCTCGACCTACACGGGCTCGGACGCGCAGCTCGCGATCAAGGCCAGCTTGCGCCCGTACCTGCGCGTGCACGAGGAGCGCGAGCTCGAGATGGTGCCCGAGGTCTTCTCCAAGGTCGACCTGCCGCTCAAGTACGAGTTCCGCCAGCGGTCCGGGTACCAGCCGACTGAGGCCGCCAAGAAACCGTCCAAGACCATGACGTACCTCAACTTCCACGACGACACGCCAGCGCCGGGAGCGCCGAAACCCGATAACCCGGTCATCCGCCGTCGCCCCGTGGGGTCGAACGAGAACGTCGACGAAGAGGTGCTGCGGATACTCCAGGAGAAGCTCGCCGAGAAGCCCGTGTGGTTGCGGCCCAAGCTGTTTGTCGGTCTCGATTTCATGGAGCGCCGCGCCGCGCGTCGCATCTTGCGCAAGCTGTGCTACGTTTTTGTGGATGGTCCCTGGCGTGGCTCGTGGATCCGAATGGGGTACGATCCACGTAAGACCAATGACTCGGCCAAGTACCAGGTCATTGAGCTGCGCAACAACCGCGAGCTCGTGCACGCCAAAGTGACCCACCCGAGTCGGAAGCGCACGAAGAAGTACAGTGGCATTAACCCCAAGGGTCCGCGGATCGCCAAGGTCACGCAGACGTCCGAGCACGAGAACTCGCAAGCCAACAAGCGCCGCCGCAAGGAACGGTTTTTGCGTGGTGAGACGAGACGGTCGTACCTCGTAGATCCCAACGAGCAACAACCGCCGCCAGAGGTCCCTGGAAGCCCAAGCCTTAGTGTGGCGTCGAATGCAAGTGCGAGCAATGTCAACGGCGGCGATCGCTCCTTGGTGGACTGGGAGTCGGAGAACGATGAAGATGATGGTATGGACGAAGACGGGAAGCACACAGACGAGGAGCGATCGTCTGCTGCGGCCTGCAGTAATGGGGGCGAGAAGGCGTACGAGATTTTCGGCGTCCCGCTCACCAGTGCCAACGTTCTGTTCCAGCTAGATGAGATCGACAACGACGAAGTTACCGACTGGATCGCTCAGTTCCAGCCGCAAGAGAAACCGACGCTGCTTGGTGGTTGGTACTCTACGCACATGTTCTTGCCGCTGCGCGAGATCATCCGCTATCGCATCGCAGCTCTCGTTGGACGCTCCAAGGCGGAGCTGGAAACGAGGCGAAAACGCATCGAGGCGCTCAAGAAGCAGGCCTTGAGCGATTATGCGGACCAGCTCGCAGGACGAGAGCCTAGTAGCGCGAAGAAAGCCCGCGAGAAGAAGAGCAAGGCCGCGGCTGCTGCTGCAGCAGCAAGTGCTGAATCTCAGGAGGGCGAAACCGCCGATGAGAGCGCAACTCGGGATGGTGAAACCCAGGAAGATGAGCCCATGGAGGACGAGGCCGCTGCTCTAGAGGCCTCGCTGGCCGCGAGCCGTGCAACAGAGCCATCTAAAGGACGTCGCAGGAAGAAAGACTGTGATGAGGAAGAGAAGGAAGCGGATACTGCTACAGAGGCCGTCGTGGAAGAAGACGAAGACGAAGAGGAGGAAGAGGACGAGGACGAGGAAGGGTTTCAAGACGACGACGCGGCCGAGGTCGCGGCCCACGGACGGCTCCAGAACGCCACCGGTGGCAAAGGCTCTGAAGATGACGAGGATGAGGATGACGAAGAGGAAGAGGACGAAGATGACGAGGAGAATGGCGGTCATGAAGATGCCCCAGCCGCTTCAGGTGACCAAAATGGGTCTGAACCCACATCACGGCCTGTAGAGTATTCATTCTAACAGGTACGACCACGACGCGGTATCCGTTATGAGTGGTTGGAAATGCGTTCCTAACGTCTTGGTTGTCCGGTTTCGGTCTCGCTTCCACAACCGACCGATTCAACCCATTCCAGTGGATAGGAAGGACGCGATAAGCGATGGCCCTCCGCGTGACTCCGCAGGATCTCGCGTCGCTGCAGCGCTCGACCGAGCGCATCCGCAACATCTGCATCCTTGCGCACGTAGACCACGGCAAGACGACGCTCAGTGACTCGCTGGTCTCGGCCAATGGCATCATATCGGAGAAGCTCGCCGGCAAAGTACGCGATGGAATCTACCTGTTGGTCTCTCGTGTCTGTGGTGGAATGCTGACGCGTCGTTGAGCTGTGCAGATCCGGTACCTGGATAACACGGAAGAGGAGCAGACGCGCGGCATCACCATGAAGTCGAGCGCAATCTCACTTTTGTTTATGAACGAGCCGAACGCGAACGCGACAGTCGCCGAGGGCGACGCCGACGCGGCGGCCGTGCCCTACCTGATCAACCTTGTGGACTCTCCCGGCCACGTCGACTTTTCGTTTGACGTGTCGACGGCCGTGCGTCTCTGCGACGGTGCTCTCGTACTGATTGACGCTGTGGAAGGCGTGTGCGCGCAGACCATCGCGGTTATCCGCCAGGCATGGCAGGAAGGCATCCGCCCGTGTCTCATCATCAACAAGATGGACCGACTCATCTTTGAGCTGCAGCTCACGCCCTACGAGGCGTGCGAGCGACTGAACCGCATCATGGAGCAGGCAAATGCTGTACTCAGCGCACTGATTCGCTCCGAAGTGCTTGCCAAGCACGAAGCTGAAGACGATGAGGCTGGTGAAGGTGACGAGCAGGACGAATCGAAGAAGGAAGAAAAGGAGATTGATCATGAAGCGATCACCAACGAAGTGACGACGATGGAAAACGAGCTGCTTTTCTCACCTGTGAACGGAAATGTGCTATTTGCGAGCGCGGCCGACGGCTGGGCGTTTAACATCGGCTTTTTCGCGCATTTGTACGCGAAGAAGCTCGAACTACCGTTCCGCGCCGTGCGCCAGGGACTCTGGGGCGACCACTATTACAATGGCAAGACTAAGAAGATCGTGACAAAGGCCCCGACTTCTAACAGCCAGACCATGTTTTGCTCGTTCGTTCTCGACCCGATCTGGAAGACCTACAACCAACTCGGCGCGCCTGTGTCCAGCGACACAGATCTAGAGGCGCTTCGCAAGTTGACCAAGCAGCTGCGAGTTGCCAAGCTTGTGTCCGACCGTGATCTCAAGCATAGCGACCGAAAGAATGCTATCCAGGCGGTGATGCGCAAGTGGCTGCCGCTGGCCAACACAGTGCTCAAGATGGTGACCCGCGCACTGCCGAACCCTGTCGCTGCTCAGCAGAAGCGAGCGGCCAAGCTGTGCGGTTTCACGGAGGTCGGCAAGGAGACGGTGATTCCGGTGCCCCAGCAGAGTGTGTACTCGTCGATGGAGAAATGCGAAACCGTCGAGGAGGCGCCGGTGGTTGTGTTCATTTGCAAGATCATCTCAGTGGAAGCGAACGTGCTGTCGGACTTTCATCAGCAAGGCCTCAGTGGTGATGACGCCGTCTACGTGGCCATGGGCCGTGTTTACAGCGGTGTGCTTCGCACTGGTGCGCCAGTGTATGTCCTGGACCCCAAGTTCCAGGGGCTTCCGGACGGCATTGATTCGGACGCAAGCGAAGAGGAGATCATGAAGCATGTAAAGCACGTGTCACGTCTTGGAGAGGGTCAGCTGCGCACGTACATGATGATGGGGCGAGAGCTTCACGCGCTCGACGAGGTCCCAGCCGGCAACATTGTCGGTATCGTCGGCCTTCAAGAGCACGTTCTCAAGACGGCGACGCTTTCGTCAACGATTCGCTGCCCCTCGCTTACTCGCATGCCGTACCAGGCCAAGCCAATTGTGCGTGTGGCTGTGGAGCCGGAAGATCCGCGTAATTTTGCTGCGCTTGAGGCAGGACTTCAGCGTCTGTATCGATCAGATCCCACGGTGGAGGTCCAGGTTCAGGAAACTGGAGAGCACGTGATCGTCGCACTCGGAGAACTCCACTTGGAGCGATGCATCAAGGATCTGAAAGATCGCTTCGCTAAGGTGGCTATTCGTGTGTCTGAGCCACTGGTCGGATTCCGTGAGAGCGTGGCGGACGATACGAGTGCGTCTCCGTCAGCTCAGCAAAGCGTCGTGTTCCGAGAGCTTCTTTCTACTTCCGTCTCCACTGTTGCTGCTGGTGCCAGTCAGGGACAGCAGCAGCAGCAAGAGGATCCGAAGGTGGCGTGTGGCACGACGCCCGATGGATCCATGACGCTGAAGGTCCGCTCGCTTCCTCTCCCTCGAAATGTTGCGAAATTCCTTGAGGAGCATGTCGATGAACTCCGTGTCTTGGTCGAATCGCGCAAGAACCACTCGGGTGAAGAGGCAGCCACGGATGCCACAGAGGAAGGATCCGAAGTGGTGGTGGAGGAGGATGGCTCGTCGAGCGAAGATGACGGCAGCGCCCTCGCGACGACTATCAAGGCGTCTGTCGCTCTAAGCTTCGGCCAGCGCCTCGAGGAACTGTTGCGCGCGAGCGAGAACGACGCGTTCTGGAAGACCCTGCCGCTTGATCGGATCTGGAGCTTTGGACCTCGTCGTGTTGGCCCCAACATGCTCGTCAACAACATTTCCGACTACAAGACCGCCTCGAACCTCTTCTCTAACACTTCTGAGCCCGTCGAGGAAAGTCGTGAACTGGTGCGCAAGCTCGAGAGCTCGATCGTGACAGGCTTTCAGATGACGACAAACGCTGGCCCGTTGTGCGATGAGCCGGTCTGGGGCGTAGCGTTCGTGGTGGATGATGTTATCGTGAATGAGCGCAAGGAGGAGGAACGTTCGGAAGACGCTGCGGAGGCAGACATCTCTGCGGCGAGCCTTAAGTTTGGTCCGATCAGCGGCCAGATCATGTCGACGATGCGCACGGCTTGTCGCGTGGCGTTCATCAAGCAGCCCGTGCGACTCGTCGAGGCTGTGTACGAGTGCACGGTGCAGTGTCTCGCCGAGCAGCTGGGCAAGCTCTACAGTGTGATTGCCAAGCGCCGAGGCGACGTCTTTTCGGAGGAGTTGTCCGACGGCTCGGCGCTGTTCACGATCAAGGCCCATTTGCCGGTCGTCGAAAGCTTTGGCTTTGCCACGGACCTGTTGATTCAGACATCCGGCGCGGCGAGCAACCCGCAACTCGTGTTCTCGCACTGGGCCGTGATGGACATGGACCCCTACTTCCAGCCGCAGACCGAGGAAGAGCGCGAAGACTGGGGCGAGCGCGTGTACGACCACAACTACGTGCGCAAGTACATCGAGGCCGTGCGGAAACGCAAGGGCCTCGCGCGCGACGAGAAGATCGTGGTCCATGCCGAGAAGCAGCGCACGCTCGCACGCAAGAGATAAACTGGGCCTGCCTCCAGGCATGAAGCGTGCTAGGCGCGGAAGGAGAAGCCGCCACCATATCGTGAAAGATAGAAGTGCATAACTGAATGGAGAAGCTGAGACGTAAGACTGCTGTGATTGAACTGATGCGATTTTGCGTTGTAGGGTTTCGTTCATCCGGACGTGAGCTGCGATTTGTTGGCCTTTTCGATGCCAACGGTCTTCTCCAAGTTCGCGATAAACTCGTGAACGCGCGGCCACCGTGTCTACGAAGCAGCACAGAAGATGTCATCGAACGATCCCCACGGCAGGCATTCGTGTCTGCTCGCTCACCTGCACGAAGAACGCATGGGCCTGGAAGGGCAGCTTCCGCAGCGAGCGTCCGCTGAAACCCTCGGCGGCCTCTGCCACGCGTAGCAGAGCCATCGAAGCATCCCGAGCGTCGTTCTCGTCACTCTCACCGTCTTGAGTGGTCGTCTGAGATATCTCGTCGGCGCCGCGTTTCTTGGACGCTCGACGTCGTTGCATGTCGCCAAAGGCGAGCAGGGGCGACGTCGCTGAGACTCCGCTGGCCGAGAGGACCAGCCCGACGCGGCACAGCTCGTCCACGCAGCTGCGCAGGATCTCGTAGCGCGCACGGGCCGACGGCAGGCCGATATATCTGGCCGGCAGAACGTGTGTGAGTATCTGTGCGAGGACAGGTTCCGTTTCATTCCCACGTACTGCTTGATGTCGGCGCGGTCGACGAACGCGACGTCGATGGCCTCGGTGATATTCGAGGTCGTGAGCACGAGCACGTTGGCAAAGCTCTTGAGCGAGTCGAGCTGCGTGAGCAGCGCGTTGACCACGCGGATCGCGTCCGACGGCTCCGAGCCGCTCAGCGCGGCCTTGCGCGCGGCCGTCAGCGACTCGACCTCGTCTACGCGTACAGGACAAGAGTGACAGAGACCGTACGTCAATAACACGCTCCATCGGGGCCGTCTCCTCCCAATTCTTCGTACCGATGAGCACGCAGACGAGCGCGTCCTGGTCCTCGACGAGCTCCTGGATCTGGCGGAAGAGCTTCATCACGAGCTTGCCGCTCTCGGAGAACCACTTGCTGAAGAGGCTGTGCGCGTTGATCTCCAGCAAGTGGCCGCTCGCGTACCTAACAGCCGAAGCATACCCAAGATGAGATCCGTTGTTCGTAATCAGAGGCGTCTGTGGGATAAGAATGCACGCACCGATGCGAGAGCCGGATGCTGAGCTTTTGCGCCAGCGCCTTGCAGAGGCTCGTCTTGCCCGTGCCCGGCGGCCCGTGGAGAAGCACGACACTACGCGTGGGGGTCAGACAAAGATAATGAGAAGGGCCCCTGCAAGGATCAGCTCAGGACAAGGAACACACCGGTTCCACGAGATGATGTGCGGGTTCACGTTCGAGTCGGCGAAAAGCATGGCGGTCGTGGCGTAGTCCAGCACGTTGCGCTTGACCGCGGCGTCGTAGATGAGCGACTCCCAGAGCCCGTCGAGGCTGCGCGAGGGCAGCAGCAGCTGCTGGCAGGTCGAGACGTTCTCGTCGTCCTCGGCCGTCTCCTCGGCGGGCGGGTCGTCGCTGAGCTTGAACACATTTACGACCAGCTCAGCGTTCTCTCGCGCCACACTTTCGCCGCTGATGCCGTCCTCCTCGTCGCACTCCTCACTGCTGTCTGCGAGCTCACACGACCAGCATCCACAGAATTCCATTAGAAGTCTTTGTATTGCCCTTGATGAGCGCCGGACGCACCAAAGGCCGTGACCTGGAGCCGCTGGACGTGCTGCGCCAGCCACGCGTTGTCCTCGACCACCACGCGGCCTGCGTTGAATCGTTTTACACCGACATCAGCACACACAGGTCCCAAGGCAACCTGCCTACTGTTCGACGCCGGAAAGCACCCACCGATCGTGAAAACGCCGCCGCGCTGCGCGAGAAACTCTGTGACTACCGAGGCCACGTCCGTGAAATCCGCGACGCTCGCGGGGAAGACGCTGGCTTCCACTGGACGATCCGGAGAGCCACACAACCAAAATGTCAGCACAAGGCGGTGAGCTAAACGCTGGGCCATGCGCCACGCACCGTAGACGCGCCGCGCGGGCGCGGCGCCCGCCGCCGGCTCCCCGTCCCGCGTCATCTCCACGTTCTCCATTGGTGTGTTTTGCAGGACAAAATCCAACAATCAGAATGATGGTCTTTGAATGTTTTGGCGGGAATCTGCACCAATTACCTCTATTATAGCATACATACTATCTATCAACACGGGTATCAGGACTTCAACTCCTGTATTGTGTGATAAACGGACACCACACAACAAAGGGAAAATGGCGAAGAGCTCCTAACTTGGCCAAACAGTCGGAACAAACCAACCGAACCGAACCGCCCCGCCGCCAATGGCCACGCCGCTCGCCGCCGCCGCCCGCGCGGCCCGCTCGTCGTCTCTCTCCTCCCCACCGTTGCTACCGTCGTCTCCCTCGTCCGCGCCGGCGCTGAGCTGGTCGCCGTGCGAGGCGTTCCCGTGGCTGCTGGGCGCGCTCGCGTGCGCCGTGCTCATCACGCAGTTTTTCGAGTACGCGGTCGTCGCGACGCTCTTCCGGCTCCAGTGGCACCGCGGGCAGTCGCACCAGGAGCTGTGCGCGCGCTTCTACCAGTGCTACTGGGCGGGCGCCGCCGCGCTCTTCTTCACCGTGCTGCTCTGGCTCTCGCTCACGGACCGCTGGGCGTACAAGGCCGCGTACGGGCTCGTCGTGTTTGTGGTCGTGCAGGCGCTGCAGCTCTCGGTGGCCATCCTGCTCACGTCGTGGCAGGACATGCGCGCGAGCCTGCGCACGCAGCGCCAGCGCCCGTGGTTCCAGAAACTGCTCGGCGCCTCGCCAGTCACGAAGAAGACTGTCACCTGATCTTCACGTGTGCAACTCTAGAGGAGCGCGTTCGAGAAGCAAGACATAATTCCACACCACCCCCTTCTCCTCCATGCAGCCTGGTTGTGCTTGTGCGTCTAGTAGGGGACACGCGGCCTGGAAGGGCGCGGTTGTGAAGAGTCCCGTCGTTTGCAATGATGGCAACAAGGGCGGCGCAAGCAGAGACGGTCGATACAAAAAGTATTTTGGGGGACGACGGCAACACAAAGACAACACCCATCATCGTCCGAGTGGACTCACTCGCCTTAATCCGCTCTTCATTGTCTCCGCGAGTGAAGAGGACGGGTCTGTCCGCATGCCATTGTGATCCGCGATGGTCGAAGACACTGAGCCACGACAACCGGATGCCCCTCCGACGTGCCACGGCCGCGGCGCCGTGGGACACGGGCTCCACTGGCCGCAAAACCACGAGCTGCTAGAGAGCAGCATCCCGGACCTGCTGGCCGTGGTCGCGCGCAACGCGCTGCTCGTGATCCCTGCCGAGCGCTGCGTCGTGTTCATGTACGACAAGACGACCAACTTGTTGTCGGCGCAAGTGTCGTGCGACGGGCGTGTGGTCCGGGACACCAAGGCTGTACCCCGTGACGGTAGCGCCGACAGCTCCAGGGCGACAGCGGACCAAGCAGAGAACGACCCCGACTCAAGCGATGCCCAGAAGCAAGAAGAGAGAGAGGAGGAGCTGGTCGAGGAGGAGGAGGAGCTCAGCTTCCCGCCTGTAATGGGGCTCGTGAGCGCCTGCTTTCTGCAGCGGCGCTGCCTGCGCATGCAGGAGCCCAACTTGGTACGGTCTCTGCGGTCGTATCTCGACGTTGGGCCTCGCTAACGGTCATCTCTTTTAATGACCCACACGCGTTAGCACAAGTCGTTCCATCGCGAGTACGACGTGCCCAAGAACGTCGCGATGGACTCGATCGTCGTTGCGCCAGTGTCGCTCCACCACCGTACGGTCGGTGTCATCGAGCTCTTGAATCGTATCGACCCGGACGCGCCCGCGGTCGCCGCAGAGGCGTCACCGTCCGAGGAATTAGAATCCAAGAATTCCGCCGCTGAGGTCAAGACCGCTGGTGCCTCGGCGGACGAGGCGGACGAGGTCAAGCTCACACGCACCACGGCGGTGCAGCAGCACGCCCGGGTCGGCTTCAGCGCCAAGGACGAGCAGAAGATGATCCAGTTCACGAGCCACGTCGCGGTAGCGTGTCCCTCTCTATCTCTGCTTTCGGAGACCGTCACTTGCTCGTGTGTGCTGACTTCGTGTGGGCTGTAGCAACTGCTCGACAACAAGCTCAAGCTGCTCGCGCAGGTCGAGTCGGCGGCGAAGCATCGCGAGCAGCAGGCCCGGACAGCGATGGAGCTGCTCGAGATGATGAATCAAAAGCTCGAGTACCGCGCGCCGAATGCCCTCATAGAGGAACCTCCACGGCTCACGAAGCGGCGATCCAGCACGGCGCCCCAGGTGCCCCCGGTCGAGTGGACGCCCGAGCAGTGGCACGATGAGCAGACCGCTGCTCCTAGTCCCGCGGAAGACGCGAGTGAACTCGCAGACGAAGCGCGCGATCAGGTGCTGCTGCTCAGTGAGGTGGACATGATGAAGGTCATGGTCGGCATCAGCCGCACACAAGCCGTGTTCCGCGGCCAACACTTGCGCAAGGTCCACCGGCTCTCCGAGGCGCTGCAGCAGCACCGCTTCATGCGGCGCCGCGTCAAGTCGGCGCTCGTGATCCAGCGCGCGACGCGCCGCTTCTTGGCTCGACGGTGGCGCAAGACGCGGCGGAACGCGATCTGGACGATGGTGCGTGCCATCAAGAGCTACCAGCTGCGCGCGGCGCTCGCTGAGCGGATCCAGATCAAGAAACGGCAGAAGCGAGAGCGGTCGGTCCTGATCGTCGAGACCAAACCCCGCGAGGGTGCACACCACAAGCTCGTGGAGAGCGACGTAGTGCAGTTCCGCGAGCGGTTTGCAAGCGCTGTCAAGATCCAGCAACAGTTCCGCGGCCACAAGGCCCGCAAGCGGATCGAGACGATCACCGGCTTCAAGGACCTCACCAAGGGACTTAAGAACATCGTCAAGCTCCAATCCATCTTGCGCGGCACCATGGCCCGCAAGCAAGTGGAGAAGATCCGCGAGGTCAAGCGAACTGCGCGCGCCGCGAACATCGTGTGCATGGTGAGTACATTGCGTGGGTCCTAAACTGACTGACTGACTGACGATGGGTACTTGCTTTCTCCAGCGACTCGCATCTACTGAAAGCAGATTAGGCATTGGTCCAGCGACTGTCGAGCCCGACGCCCACCACGCTCCAAACTCGCGCGACTGTCTGTACCCGCTCCCAGCGCTGCCAAACGGCGCTCATATCGTCGCCAACCGCATTGCCACGTCCGTGAGCGCAACGGCAGAACCCCAAGCGGTTGATATGTCCTCCCCACGAAGTGCTGTCGCCATCCCTACAGTCGCGCGATTACCCCACCACTTTCGACGACGGCGGCTGCTGCCAGCAGGCGTGGCAGGCGATCTCGATAAGGACGGGTGGATTGGCCCAAGCTCGAGACCCCTCGCTGCATCTCCTCTAGCATCTCCGCGACTGCCTCCACCAGACAGATCGGCGCTTCTTTTGTCCCACGAGACGCAGCCAAAGTCCGGCGCCGAGCTCATGCGCGAGCACCCGGAAGTGGTGTTCGAGCTCCAGCCGAAGCGATCCAGACGCTGCCCCGCCGGCGTCCAGCACGCCGACGACTGGCTCCCACGGCGACCAATATGCCTCAAATCCACTCGAAACGAGGAGGAACCGGACGAAGAAGACCGCGACGCAGGCGACGCCTCCGTCTCCACCCGACGCGGACGCAAGCGCGCCGTCGTGTCGCCCGCTAAAGCGCTCGTCGCGCTGCCGCAGCTCGCGCGCCCGCCCCGGTCTCCAGCTCGGCCGAGGGATTCCAACCAGCTCCAAGTGTGCTTTGTGCCCGCGGACAACGCGCGGCGTGTCGGCGCCCGCCCGCCCAAACAGCAGCCCACCACCGCGTCGGCCCGCCGCCCTCTCACAACACGGTGAGATCTGGCAATAAAGGAAATGGCTACACTTGCACACATTCTGCAACCATGTGGTGCACACCATATATCTCCCAAATAAGATATCCAATCGGATAATGCAGAAGGCGCTGGCATCCGTGTCTGTGGACCTGGCAGCTCGTCTAACGCGATCCACCTACATAAGAACCGTGCCATGAGCTTGTTGCTGCGCGTGCGCGGCGCCTGGCGCGTCGCCGCCTCCGCCACGGCCAAGCAGCACAGTGCCGCGGCTTCTGCCGCCAGTCTCGGTAGTCGCCGTGCCGCCCACAGCGCCGCAGCGGCGCTCTCGCAGCAGCTGCCACTGGCGCCATGGCAGCCCCGTCGCCGCGATGGCCATCACGCCACACGCGCGTTCAGCGCTGCCACCAACGCGCCGGCTGGCGCCTCCGCGGCACTGGGCGCCACCGCGCAGCGGGTGCGTCGTCTTGTGATTTCTCTGTCGCGTGGGGTGTTTTAAAACAGTAAAACTGACTTTTGCTATCAACTCGACAGGACGCGCTGGTGGCGCAGCTGAAGCCGCTGTGCCGCTCGCTCTACAGCGAGCACCGCGCCGAGCAGTCGTGGGAGCAGCTCGTGGCGGCGTGGGAGGCGCAGATCTCGGCGCTTTTGCAGCAGCACGGCGACTCGGCCAAGGACGAGGTCACGCGCACGTACGAGGAGGGCGTGGCGATCGCGCTCAAGCAGCGCGAGTTCGAGCTCGCGCGCGCGCTGATCGCGCAGAGCAAGGCGCTCGGGCTCGCGTCCAACGACGCGCTGTACGTGTTCCAGATCCGCGCCGTGCCGCTCCAGTGGGTCTCGCGCGCCACGCCGCTGTCGCTGTCCGAGCTGCGCGCGCTCGAGCTGGGCAAGAACTGGGAGAGCGCCGTGCTCGAGCTCGTGCGCACCGAGGAGCAGCCGCACCACCGCAAGTCGCCCGCCGAGCGCGAGCAGTTCCACGCGTTCGTGCGCGACGGCGTGGCCAAGGTGCTCGCGGCCTACGAGCGCGACGTGCCGCTCGCCGAGCAGCGCATCGAGCCATACAACGCCGCCGTGCGCGCGTACGCCGCGAGCGGACTGCCGTTCGCGCAGATGCTGCGCGTGCTCAACAGCATCCCCAAGGACTCGAGCGCGCGCCGCGCGCTCAACGCCGAGACGTTCCTCGGGCTGCTCCAGGGCGCACGCTGGAGCGACATCCCGCTCACGCTCGAGCGGCTCGTCAAGTCGAACGTGCTGCGCGAGCTCCAGATCAGTAAGAAGCAGGCCAAGAGCGAGGACAGCGACGCCGCGCTGCGCCGCAGCCGCACGGCCGCGCTCATCTGGGACCAGGCCATGCGCGCCATCAGCAACTCGTACAACGACCGGTTCTTCGACAAGCGCACGCCGCTGGACGGGCGCCGCATCCGCGAGCTGCAAAGCATTTTCCTCGACGTCGAGGCGCAGCTGCTGCGCGTGTTTCCCGACAAGAAGTTTGCGACCATCGAGGACCACACGGCCGTGTACGAGGTGCGCGTCAAGACCGCGGCGCTGCTGGGCCTGCCGCGCCAGGTGCACGGGCTGCTGAACGAGTACAAGGTGCTCGCGCCCGTCGAGTTCGCCTCGGGCGCACTCGGCACGAGCGTGTTCTTCAAGGCGCTCGAGATCTTCCCGTCGGTCGGGCTCAAGCGCGTGAACGCGCACGACGTGGAGCGCGCGCGCGCGCTGCCGGAGGTGCTCGAGGCGCCCGAGATCGTGGAGCTCACGCGCACGATCCAGAACCTCGAGACGAACGTCATCCCGGCCAAGAAGGCCGTGCGTGAGAGCGGCAAGGTCCCGGAGAACGACACCAAGTTCAAGGTGGCCGGCCGCGAGCTGCGCAAGGCCCAGCAGACCGCGACCAAGCTGAAGAAGCGGCTCCACGACATGACCTCGCGCATCGCAGTCGAGGTCGCGCAGCAGCAGCGCCTGGGAGTCGCGGACCGCGCGGTCGAGATCGTGCTCGAGCGCCTCGCGGCGGCTGACAAGGGCGAGTCGATCGAAGGCGAGTCCGCGGCGCCGTCGGAAGACCCGCGCAAGGACCTGGACGTCGCGGTGGCCATCATGGCGCAGTACATGACGACCGCGAACCGCCACGGGGCGCGCATGAAGCCGCACAAGCGCGAGGTCGTGGCCTCGGAGATCATGCGCCGCGTGTTCGAGCTGCTGGACGTGGCCGTGGACCGCGACGCTCTGGTCGGCGGTGACGACGGCGTGCGCGCCAAGGTGGAGCACCTCTTCTCGCTCGCGACCAAGACCGCGGCGCTGTTCTGGTGCGAGGAGGACCTCGAGCGGCTCACGCGCCGCAAGAAGGCAGCGCTGGGCACGTCCCGGCTGGACCCGACGGACTACGACAGCCTCGTGTTCATGCGCGTCGCGCAGCTCGACATCGAGGGCGCGTGCGCGCTGCTCCAGGAGATGCACTACGCCGGCATGTCACCGACGCCCACGACGATCCACCGCGTGGTCACGGGCGTGCTTTACAAGATCTACCGCTCGCGCGGCGGCAACAAGAAGCAGCGCGTTTCCCAGGAGGACGACGAGGACGACGACTTGATGGACATGGACGACCGCGGCGACGAGGGCGACGACGATGCCTCGCCCGCCGTGGGCGCGAGCGTCGCGGACGACGACGAGGACGACGCCGCAGCATCGTGGAGCAGCGGCCCGAGCCGGCTCGAGGACCTGCCCACGTTTATTCAGGAGTGGTACAACCTCTACCGCGTCAAGCCGATGGCCAAGACCGTCGTGCCCGTGTTCGCGCGCCTGCTCGCGAGCAACAACGTGTGGGAGGTCAAGCGGCTGCTCCAGATCCTGGACGCGATGGACGGCGGGCTCTCGCCCGTGACCGAGTTCTGGCTCGAGAAGCGGCTCGCGGCCGTCGGCAAGCGCGTCGACGACCTGCGCGTCATGCCCAAGCACCGATAGAGGACGACGATACGCGTAGGAAGGCATCCTTGTCTTGCGCTCTTCCGCTGTGGGGAGTGCAAGACATGGAACAACATGATCATAAAGAACACTTACAAGCTAGGATTTCGAACGGGCGGTCTCTCTCTGCATCTCTGTCTTTCTGCTCGGCTCACAGCGTTGCTCACACCTGGATCTCGTCGAGCGAGGTCGATAAATAGCCGCTGATGGCCTCGACCTGTGGAGCACACAGCGTTGTGATCAACATACGCGCATGTGCTTAGCGCTCGATGGCGTCACGGCACGCACCTTGGCCTTGAGCAGCCCCGCGGGCGCGTCGCCGTTCGAGTAGGCGCACACCAAAAAGTTCTGCCCGGCCGCCGCGAGCGCGATGCGGCCGCGCTGTCATATCATGCCACCAAAGGTAGAAAATCGTCAGCCCGTCGCCGTGTCGTCAGCGAAGAAGGTGCGAGAATAAGAACGCACCTCGAGTTCGACGAGCATGGTGCGGAGGTCGCTGCCCTCGGGCGCGAACTCCTTGCCCGCGTGGAGGTACTCGCCCCACGTGTGCGCGGCGATGGCGCCGATGACCTTGAGGTCCGCGGCGTCGCCCACCGAGCCCATGAGCGCGCCGTCGATCGTCAGCAGCCTACCGAGAAGAGACAGAGCGTTAGACCATTTAAACACGAAGATCAACGCGACGCGGTCGGTTTAGACGCACATGGAGGCCGAGACGCCGTCGCCGATGATCTGGCCCAGCACCTCCGGCAGCACCTTGGCGCGCAGCATCGTTGATGTTGGATCTGACTGTTCTTCTTCGTTGTTGTTGTTGCCACGGACCATACTGGCAGGTGACGCGAAGGTCGCACGAAGGCGTGCAGGTATTTCCACCAATCGGGTCCCGCAGAGTCAGATTGCGGTGGCCGAATAATCGTTTCTATTTTATCCAATCATAGATTCTCAATATAGTTCAGTTGTCTATTTTCCACCAATGAAATGGCGTTGATACAGTCGTCAGCGCCCTGGGACCGCCGATCGCCACGTCGCTCTTCGGCGCGGCTTTCGTGGGATCGAACAGCTCCAAAGTGCCTCCCCCTCTTCCTCCTCCTCTTCGGCGACCGGCGCTCGGCGTGGGTGCTCTCACTCGCTCTCTGTGCTCTCTCACTGGAGCGGCCGACACTCATACTAAGAAGAGGGCGGCCATGGGCGACGTGGACGTGCTGGCGCTGCGCTACGGCCAGAAGGTGCGGCTCTGCGCGCCGTCGGCGTACGCCAAGGACGCGACTTCAACGTCGCTCGGCATCGGCTACTACGAGAAGCACGGCCGCCACGGCATCCTCAGCTGCGTGCCGCCGCTGGGCGACGGGCTGGACCACCTTTTCAACGAGGACGAGTACGTCGTGCTGGACCCGCAGAACCTGCGCGCACCGGGGGACGCCGTCGAGTACGGCCACACGGTCGTGCTCGTGAACCAGCACGGGCTCGTGTGGAACAACAAGACGGGCGGCATCACGGGTTATGTAGGCCCGCGCCCGCGCGGCGTGCCCGGCGAGATGTACGTCGCGTTCCGCCGCGGCAACAGCAAGGCGCGCGCGTCGCTGCCGCCCGCCGCGAGCCCGGCGATGCCGGCACTGGATCGCGACGTGAGCACGGCGTCGACGGTGTCGACGTCCGCCAGTTTGATTTCCGTGGACGCGTCGTCGGTAGCCGACGGACCCGTGCACTTTGGTGACTCGAACGTCGCGATCACGGTCATGGAGTCGAACCGCCACTCGCAGATGTACAACAAGCGGCTGACCAACTTCAAGAAGCCGACCAGCCAGATCGTGGGCGGCTACATCTGCTGCGACGGCAAAGGCTCGGAGCTGCGCTTCACGGTGCGCCCGGCCAAGCCCAAGGTCGAGCAGATCTCGATGCTCAATAAGCTCATCACGGCGTACAACTACGGTCAGAAGATCGCGCTGCCCATGGGCGTGCTGCTCGAGAAGAGCCACGCGACCAACGGACTCGAGCACGCCGAGATCTTCTTCAAGCTCTCGAACCAGAGCTCCGCGCGGCTGCCGGGCGAGGTGCTCCACGAGAAGATCCTCGCGCATGCAGCCCGTGGCAACGACGGCGAGCACGAGACCGAATTCACGCTCCCGCTCAGCAACGGCCCTGGCGAGCTGGTCATGAAGTTTACGGGCGTCGTGCCCAAGCGCGCGCTTGCAAAGCTCGTCTCCGCGTCGCAGCAGAAGGGTGGCACGCCCAGCATCAAGGCGGCGACTGCGGCGATTCCGGCGGCCGTGCTCCCGAAGAGCAAGACGCCGCTGCAGAAGGCCGGTGCAGCGGCGTGCAAAGTGCCCGTGCCCGTGTTTGCGCTTTTGTACGCGGTGCTCACGCACTTGCTGTGGGGCGGCGCTGCCGACGGCGCGGCCGACAGCGCACTCAAGACGCAGCTCGCGACCGCCGTGCTGGTGATCGTGCCGGCGTTTTACCTCGCGGCCCGCGTGGACCACCCGCTGTCGTCGCACTTCCGCGCGCCGGCCGAGCGCGAGACCGAGTCGGAGGACGAGGCGCTGCTCTCACCCTCCACCGTAAGCCTCAAGTTGGTCATCACCGAATATCGCTTTGCGCCGTCGACTGCGAGCTGGACCGACCAGACGAGCGGCTCGTCGTCCAACCTGTCGTCGGCCAGTGCTGCCTCTGGTGTCGCGACCACCAACGGCGCGGCCCAGGCTGGCGCGCTCGCGGCGCCGGGCTCGACGGGAGTCGTGCCGCGCCGCTACATCAACGCCGAGAAGGGCGACGAGGTCAAGGCGCGCGAGCGGCACATGGGCACGCTCGCGTGGCGCCAGGAGAACGAGCTCGACACGATCCTGTCGCGCCCGTGGCCGCACTTCCGCCTCATCAAGGCCAACTACCCGCACTACTACCACAAGCGCGGCAACCACGGCGAGCCGGTGTACTACGAGAAGCCCGGCAAGATCAACCTCAAGGCGCTCAAGGGCGCCGGAATCACGCTCAAGGACCTCATGCACAACTACCTCATGGTGACCGAGTTCCTCTGGCAGGTGCTCGAGCCGGACGACAACAAGAAGTGCATCTCGGTGCTGGACGTGGACGGCATCGGCTTCTCGGACTTCGCCGGCGAGGCCGTCGAGTACGTGCGCAACGCCGCGGCCGTCTCGGGCGGCCACTACCCGGAGCGGTGCGCGTACATCTTCGTGATCAACGTGCCATCGTGGTTCAGCATGATCTGGAACGTGGTCAAGACCATGATCGACGACGTGACCCGCGAGAAGGTGATCATCATCCGCGGCAGTAAGAAGAAGATTTTCGAGGCGCTGGCTGAGAAGATCCCCGCCGAGAACATCCCGGAGGAGTACGGCGGCGAGAGCGTCGGCATGTCCAAGGAGGAGACGCTCCTGTACAACCTCATGGCCTACCTCAACGAAGAGCCGCGCTCGGGTAACAAGACCAACCCGCTGGACGACTACCGGAAAGAGCAGGCGCTGCTCAACGCCAGCGCTGCCGCCGCCGTCGCCAAACCCGCGCCCATGTGAGCGCCTAGTGATAGTCCTCCCTCCTCCCTCTCTGCTCCTTCTCCCCTCCCCCGACAGGCCAAAAACAATACCCGACCGGGCCATGACGTCCCGCGTATAAACCACTGCCACATACACACAAAAATGCACACAAACGGAGCCAAACGAAACTACCTACACACACGCACACACATACATGCATACCGCTTGGTCCTGGACTTGCGAAATGGCACATGTCCGATACATAACTCCGTCCGGTTTTAAGTTATTGGAACAGGGGTGTTGGACGTCTACTACACGATCACGTCGTCGAGCGCGCCCGCGCCAGCGTCCGGGACAACGGCGTCTTCCGCTGTTGCGGCGTCTGGTGACTCTTGTACCAATGGCACCGCGGCGTCGAGCGTGTCGGCGCTGGACTCGTCCTGGACCTCGACTGTTGCGCTGGCGCTGGCTTCGCTCGACGCCGGCGTCGCCGCCTTCTTGAGCTGGATGCACTGCACGACGCCGATGCTCTGCTGGATGCTGCGCAGCATCTCACACGCCGCCGGCTCGCCGAGGTACTCGCGCGCCTGCGGGTGGTCGAGCGCCAGCGCGGCCTTCGCGAGCGTATCTTGCAGCGCCTGCACGGCCCAGCCTTGTGTGGCAGTGGCGCTCGTCTTGGTCTTCTTCCGCCAGCCCGTCGCAGTCGGCGCACCGCTTTCTTTCCGTTTGTTCTTGGCTCTGGCGGGCGCGGCGTCCTGGCCTGCGGCCACCTCACCGCCGTCCACGCTGTGGTGGTCGCCCACAGCAAACGCGCCGTCCGAGTCTTCGCCGCCGCTGTGGTCGAGCGCGTGGTCCGCGTCGTCGTCCGCGTCGGCGTCGTCCCCGGCCAGCGACGACCGCGAGAGCCCGTAGCGCCGGCAAAAGCGGTAGTACCACCCCTTGGACGCGCGGAATGAGCCCAGGTCGTGGATCTTGAGCAGCTCCTGCGCTTTCTCCTGCACTTTGGCCGACGTCAGCGGCGAAATGTTCGACGCGGCGTCGCTCGCCGGCGCGTCAGCTCCAGCCGCGGCCGCCTCGAGCGTCTGCAGTTGCTGCTGTTGCTGCTGCTGCTGCTGCGCGCTGATCCACTGGAAGAGCTCGTCCTCGAACGCGGCGTGGCGCTCCGTGCCGCCGCGCTTGCGCTGCTGGCTGAACGCGTTGTGCTCCTGGAAGCGCTGCTTCACCTTGTCCTTCATCTTCATGAGCTTGGTGATCGCGGCCGAGCTCACGCCGTACTGCCGCGCGCACTCAGCGGCGCTCGCGCGCGGCTTGTCGCCCTCGAGCTTGGCAATGATCTCGATGCGCTCCTGGTCCGAGAGCCGCCGGCCCGTGCCCTTCTGGCCCATATTCGCTGCCTTCTTCTCTTCTCGATGATGGATGGGTGGTTCACTTTTGAGGTTTTACTTAGCGAGAAGTCCACCGGCCGAAGAGAGAACAGAGGCCACTATTCAAGGCAGGTAGACTCAACTAAAACCGGATTCTGGTGAATCTGAGACTGAGTCCAAACCTCTCTGAGAAAAGCTGAGACGAGAATTTCCTCGGTGCGTGCTTCGCCTTCAAGCAGTCGCTCCTGTTGGACATTTCAAGCGAACGCGGAAGATCGACCACCCGGACGCGGCTCCTTCGCGGCTACTAGACGCCCTCCACCACGCGTATATCTTCTTCGCACTATACAAGAGACCGAGCGCTCTCGATCGAGCCGTCTCACAGCTCCCCACGCCGCGTACAAGCCACACTAAACCTCCACTCATCATCATGCTGGCTGCGTCGTCGTCGTGGCTTGGGCAGTCGCGCGTGATGAGCCGCCGCAAGGGGCTCAGCAACGAGCTGGGCGAGAACAACTGCTTTCTGAACGTGATCATCCAGTCGCTGTGGCACCTGCGCTCGTGCCGCGTGCTCATCAGCGCGGGCGACCACGCGCTGCACCACCGCTTCGGCGGCAAGCCCACCAAGGCCGCGGCCCACGTCGGCGCGTGCCTGCTCTGCGAGCTCGAGCAGATCTTCATCCGGTACCAGTTCGCCGAGGACCCGGTGCTGGACGTGGACCGCGTGCGCGTCGCGCTCGGCAACATGTTCCAGGTCGGCGCGATGAACGACGCGACCGAGACGCTCGAGGCCATTTTGGACGCGCTCCACTGGGACACGTTCAACCGCATGCTCACGCTGCGCCGGGGCACGCAGTTTCTGTCCAAGGACGAGCTGTCGCAGTCCACGGTCGAGGACGCGTCCGCGATCGTGTGCGAACCGCAGTGCATCGCGCACTTGCTCTTCCAGATGAACCTCATGGAGCTCAAGAGCTGCCGCGCGTGCGGCGAGACCAACGAGCCGCTCATGAACACGGACTTTTTGTACCGCGTGTACGCGCAGGAGCTGCTCCAGTTCGCCAAGGGCAAGTCGCTGGAAGACGTGCTCCGTCTGGAAGCGCAGGGCGGCTGCGTCGCGCCCGAGTACGCGTCGTCCTGCGACGCATGCAAGACCGGCAAGATGCAGCTCAGCCGCTGGATCCTGCAGCTTCCGATGGTGTTTGCGACGAGTGTAATTTGGGCGAGCGACCAAGTCGCCAAGAGCGACGTCAAAAGCTGGCTCGAGCTGCTCACGACCCAAAATGCGCGCGCCAAGAAGGCATCGGATGACCAACAGACGCTTGACTTGGGCAAGATCTTCCGCGTGGACCAGAGCTCGCAAGGATCCTCCGAATACCTCTTCCGCGGCATGGTATGCTACTACGGGCGTCACTATGTCGGCTTTTTCAAGAGCCGCACGGTTGAGAACGGCGTCTCCCTGGAACGGTGGTTCTTGTTTGACGACACGCGTGTGAAGCCCATTGGGTCGTGGGAGGACGTGCGATCGCGTGTCGAACGAGGCGTGTACCAACCGACGCTGCTGTTTTACGAGCGCAAAGGCATCGAACACGACAAACTGGAGAAGGTCGCCAACGAGATCCACCAGTGGTGGAAGGAATCAGCTGAAGCAAGCGAAGAAGCCGCAAAGACTGAGGCAGCGGAAGCGACAGGTGCTTCCGAAGCTGACGATACTAAGGTACCTCGTGCGATCGACGAGAAGCCGCAAGGAGGAGAACCATCGGCACCGCCAATCTCTCCTTTGGCGACTTATTCACCGCCGCCTCCGCAGACAAACAAGATGTCGCTACCCATGAGTCCCATCAAGACGTCGCCAGTCCCGTTCTCGGCTCAGAACGGTAGTCAAAAGTGGCACGACGACGACCACCTCTCGATGTTGCATCGCTCGGCACAGGATACACTGTCCCGGTTGAATGGGATCCTGTCGCGTGAGGTCAAGCCGGTCTCGCAGGGCAGCAACGACCTTCGTATGTCGGTCTCGCTGCCGCGATCGGTGCGTCGGCGCGAGTACTCGTCCCACAATCCGAACGACGATGCCAAAGAAATTGACCGCGACAGAATCTTTGACGACAACTTTGAAACAAGTCCGAACCTGAAGCCCATTCACGAGGACAAGATCGAGGCCAACGGCAAGGGTGCAAGCGTCAAGGCGCTGGACCAGCTCTCGTCAGCAGTTCGCAACCTCAAGGTCAGCGATCAGCAGACGAGCAGCGATGGCAATGAGGTGCTCGTTCCATCGCAGGTCTTTGACGTCCAGCTCAACGCCTCGGACGGAGGACTAGGTCTGGTAATCGAAGATTCCACTCGGGCTGGCGCAACAACCCGTAGCTTTGCTGTTTCAGCGTTTGAGCTCAACGGAGCCGGTGAGAAGCTCACTGCAGAAGCCAGCGACGCCATAAAGCTTGGCGACCGTCTGCTGGGCATCAACGGCGACATGTTCGTGAAGGAGTCGTACTACCTTGTCTTGGAGAAGCTCTTCACGGCGCCAAACCCGGTCACACTCACGTTCCAGCGCTTCCTCCCGTGGTCGTGTCCTCGCTGTACACTGTTGAACGATGCGGCGAGCACGTGCGCGGCGTGCGGCCACCAAGTATTCCTCCAGTATGGCGCGCCTCTCAAGACGAACGGTCAGAAGCTGTAGTCATATCGACGAGTTGCGCGCCTTTGGGCGACTCTCTCTCCCCAACTTCATGATTGTATACTTACGACCCAGCCCCACTCCTGATGAGTTCGTAGAACTTTTTCACTATGAAGAGCAACGCAGAACACCCATTTTGCCCATGCGAAAAAACTCACTCTGTTCTAGTTTAACTGGATTCGTCACAGCCGCTCGTGCGTCTCTTTCGCGTCGTTCTGGTCGGGAACAATCGCGATCTGGTTCGCCGCACTCGCTCCCGCGGGCTCTGACACTGTCTGCGCATCAGATCCGTGGGCTTCCTGCGCCTCGCGCGCCTGGATGGTCGCGACGATCTCTTTGATCTCCTCGACGGCGGCGGCGACCTCCTGCTCCTGCTGCTGCTGCTGCGCCGTCTCGTAGCGCGCGCGCTGCGTCTGGAACTGAGCGTACGACACCTGCTCGTTGATAAGCTCGTGCGCCACCTTGGGCAGCAGCGCCGAGATCTCGTGCGCCGGGAAGCCGCGCTGCTCGAGCTGCGCCCGCATGTTGCGCGTGATCATGAAGGGCACCGAGGCCACAGCGTTGGGCACCTTGCCCGTGCCCGTGCCGTACCAGATGCGCTCGGCCCACTTGACACCGTCATACTGCCACTTGTTGGTGTAGTACCGCGTCAGCTGCTGCCACCGCACGAGCTTGGTCTTCCACTGCTGGACCGCCATGATGATCGCGATCGCGCCGATGCCACCACAGAACAATCGAAGGCGCGTGCTACCCTCGAGGCTGCGTCCGATGTGGTCCACCCCAAGTATTTGGTGTATTGACGTCCACTGTAATTTTTGAAACCAGTGCGTGGTGATTTTGTAAAACGATCTTTTCGGAACCAAAGGAGCCATTGAACAATACGGGCCCTACCCCTAATTGATGACAACCGAGTGATCCATGTGGTGGCTGGCGGGCCTGCTGTAAACAACTGAAAGCGTCACCATTTTGCCAGGTTTTATGTCACCATCCTGGTGAGACGAGTTCGCGAAGACAAAGTTCCAGGAAACTTTTCGGGAGAATGGTTTTGCTCCAAACCTGTTTTGCTTTCAGTTTCGACACACCCCACAATCGTCCTTCGGAGAACTCGTTTCTGACTTCATGCCGCTTTTCTTCTGGCCACTCCATCAAGCGCACGTTCGCTTGATTCCTGGGTGCCATGGCGCGTCGCAGGGATCGTTCAGTGCCTCTCTCCTTCCAACCTTCCATGGCTGGCTTTGCTGGGTGTGCCAGCCCAACCAGTCGCAGTGCCACGACACGTCGTCGTTGAGAGAACATTTTGGGTGGTGTCGCCACGAGGCGAGTCCAAAAGATCGCCTGGCGCCACGCCACGCTGACGTGCGAACTCCAAGCGCACTGGTCGACTGGAAGAACAAACGCGTCTGCCCCGACTGCTCGGCTTTTCCGAAACTCTTCTTCCTTCCATCCATGGGCACGTCACAGTTTCTCAGAGAGGAATTACCTTGGGTAAGTTCATATGTACTGCCGTTTCATCTAAGTTAACTTCTACTGCAGAAAAATAAGTACATGCCACACTTATGGAAGCATCCAGTGTAAGTTCATAAGATTAGGTACGTTTCAGTACACCTAAATCGAACTTTGCGATTGGCATCACCTGTTCAACGGTTTCGATTGGTGGAAATCTCTCAGATATGCCCAGTGAGCGCTTAGAGAGCGGAGTCCCACCGGAGCGAAGCGAAGGTCGGGGGCGCGGCGCGTAGCGCGGAATACATACACTAAACAAGGAGTTTGTTTCTGTTTTGGAGCCACCGGAGCGAAGCGCAGGTCGGCGATTAGGGAGCGCTCTAGCGCAGCGAAGCGGAGCTGGCGCGGCTTAGCGCCCCGCCGCGATCAGCGGCGGTACCATTGACTTGTTAGCGAGCCGTACTTTGCAAAAGTACTTATTGTACTTAGGCCCATGTACTTATTTTTCTGCAGCGAGGTTAACTTAAATGAAATCTAAGTGCATATGAACTTACCCAAGGTAATTCCTCGTTTCTCAGATCCCCAATAGTCTCATACCCACATGCAAGCACTCTCAACGATCCTCGAGATCTACAACGACAGACTAACGTCTTGGGCCAGCATGAATGCCTGTTGGCCGCCATCAAGGCATTCTCTCCTCCTGCCACGGATGCTGTCGCCGCCCATCAAATCATCGCGTTGTTCCGTCGTGTGTGCCAGCACAAGAATCTCTTGCTGGGATTCCCCATCACGCTCCTCCTGCTTCCGCTTTCTTGAGGAGCTCTTGGTCCACGAGTCGCTACTGTACCACGGCTCTGGTCGAAAACTACCAATTGGCCAAAACTGGCTTTTTACTGCTGTGATTGGTCATAAACCCCGATCCCGAGATCCTGGAACGTCAAAAAGGGCTAGGGACCCGGTCGCCAGCAGTGTTGCAACAGAGTGGGATCCAAACCTATTAGTAGCCCGTGCTAGAGTCAGTCCCGTTTCCCCCTGTCGCCTCACCCCGACCCTCCGGTCCCCTTCCCCAACATCGGCGAGTTCGCCCCATATTCGTTCCCCACTCCTCTGGTCCGCGGCAAGCACAAGGGCGCGCTCCCTTCACGCTTCCTCCCGGCACTCCACAGGAGTATATCCCGCATTTAGACCCCCACGATGACGACGATCTTCGGGAAGGAGCTGTCGCCGACGGTGGCGGCGCTGGTGTACGTGTTCCTCGTGGCCGCGCTGCTCATCCTCGTGGCCTCGATCTGGTACTACTGGAGCTATGCGCGCAAGATCGAGCGGTTCCTCCAGCGCGACAACGAGAACAACAACATGATGCGGCAGGACCTCGTGGACTCGTTCGTGGAGCGCGGCGAGCAGGAGTGGACCTGCTCCATATGCTTCCACGACAACCACCCGAGCAAGGACGCGTGCGTCATGTGCGGCACGCCGCAGGTCGTGGGCTCGCGCTCGCCCTCGATCGCGCGCGCCTCGGGGTTGCGCAAGGCCGACCTCGTGCGCATGAACTCGAGCATCCTCACGCAGCAGTCGCGTGTGCGCTCGTTCCACGTGCGCCGCCTCAAGCAGATGAACCTCACCTCGCGCCAGAAGGCAGCCATGCGGCGGCACCTCTGGCGCCGCAAGAAGGGCGCCGACGGACGCCTCCACTGGGTGCGCATCGACCAGGACGAGAACGAGTACAACGAGCTCTCGACGCCCAAGGGCGAGCCGCCGCGCGACTCGGAGGACTCGACGACCGACTCGATGCGCGCCACGCAGGCCCACATCGCGCTCGCGCTGCGCGACTTTGGCGAGGAGGAGTCGGCCCAGGAGGTCGAGCGCGCGCCGCGCCCGAGCCGCTTCTTCCAGCCGCTGCGCGCCACGGCGCTCAAGAACCTCGAGCAGGCCGAGGAGCGCCCGACCATGTTCCACAACCAGCTCCAGAACCCGTACAATGACCTCTCCACGCTCGAGCTCGGGCTCGGCGCCATCGACGAGGAAGAGCGCCGCGACAACGCGACCGCGATCTCGACGGGTTACGTGCGGCACGAGAATGAAGATGGAGGTTTTGATTGGGCGCCCGCGAACGGCGTCGAAATTCCGGCGACCGCGCGCAAAATCGAGTGTGACGATGACCTCGAAGAAATCGCCGCGCTGACGTTCCTCGAGAAGACCCGCTGGTTCTTGGGCCAGGTCCAGAAGCGCTGGCGTAGCTACGACGAAGGCCACATCCAGTTTGTCGTGCGCCGCGAGCACCTCGTGGAGGACTCGCTCGAGCAGATGCTCAAGTGTCCCGCGAGTCGCTTCTGGGAGCGGCTTCGCATCTACTTTGAGAACGAGCCCGGCCTCGATGCCGGCGGTCTCATCCGTGAGTGGTTCGAGTGCCTCAGCGACGCGCTCTTCAACGACGACTTTGGTCTCTTCATCGCCACCAAGGGCGAGAACATGGGCTACTGGATCAACCCGGCGTCAGCCTCCAAGGTCAAGGACCACCTCAAGTACTACGAGTTTGTCGGCCGTCTGCTCGGCAAGGCGCTCATTGAGGGCCACAACATGAAGATGTCGCTCGCGCTGCCGCTCATCAAGCACATTCTGGAGGTGCCGATCTCGTTCTCGGACCTCGAGTTCCTCGACGAAGAGCTGTACAAGAACGCTCTGTGGATGAAGCAGAACGACCACGCTGAGCTGCTGGCGATCGACTTCACGGTGCAGGTCATCACGTCCGAGGGCAAGTCCGAGACCATCGAGCTCGTGCCCGGCGGTAAGGGCATCGATGTCACCGACGCCAACAAGAAGCAGTACCTCGAGTTGCTGCTTAAGCACTACATGTTCGGCAGTATCGCGCCGCAGCTCACCGCGCTGCTGCGCGGCTTTTACGATATCGTGCCGCAGTTCCTCGTCACGGTGTTTGACTACCAGGAGTTTGATTTGTTGCTCTCGGGTGTGCCCGATATCAACGTCGGCGACTGGCGCACGTACAGCGAAGTCCGCTGGATCAAGCTCGAGAAGCCGACGCCGCAGGAGCAGCGCGTGGTCGAGTGGTTCTGGGATACGCTCGCCAACTTTTCCAGTGAGCAGAAGGCGCGTCTGCTGCAGTTCACGACCGGTACGAGCCGCGTGCCGGTGCAGGGCTTCAAGGCGCTCACGAGTTCGGACGGCCGCGTGCGCCGTTTCACGATCCAGGTCGTGCAGAAGGGTGCGCCCCCGACGGGTCTCATGCCCAAGGGTCACACCTGCTTCAACCGCATTGACCTGCCGCTGTATAGCTCGATCGAGGAGCTTGAGAAGTACCTGACGCTCGTGATCAACATGGAGATCTCGGGCTTCTGGCTGGAGTAGACTAGTGTAGAGGGGGCCGACTCGTAAAGTGTTTGGGACTGTGAAGCCCCCTGTGTGTGCCATGGAATGGAATGTTCTTTATTATACAATTCGCGCATTCGTTCCATTCAATACTCATTCGTTGTGTGAGCTCACTGGTGCACGAGGAAGCAGTTGGGCGTCTTCGCGATCATACCCTCGAGGTCCGCGAATCGCAGCATGTGGGTCGCACAGATCTCGTCCGTGTTGTGCTCGCCGTCCATCATCTGGAGAATGTCCTTCTCCAACTGCGACGCCTTCATGGACGCAAGCGCGCGCTTGCTCTGCAAGTGAGTTCCCCCTGGCCCTTGCGGACCAACGGCGCCGCCGTTAGCCCCGCCAAGCGTTGATGGAGAGAAGCCGCGCGGTGCGGCCACGGGTTGCTGCTGTGGCTGCTGTTGCTGTTGTAGTTGAGGGCTGACGCCGCGGTCGATGTGCACGGGGTACCGATGCACGCGTCGCAGGAACGAGTGGATGAGCCCGAACGTGATGAAGCGCCGCACGTCGACGTTCACGAGCGACTCGGCGTACAGCACACTAAAGTCGCTCATGCGTAGACTGGGCTGCATGCTGCAGTAGAGTGCAAAGAGCTTGGCGAACGCTGGTGGCTGCTTGCCCGACTTGGTCACGTACAGCGCGCACTCGGCCTGGAGCTTCGGGTCGTTCGCGAGCAGCGAGATCTTGGGCGTCGTCGCGTAGATGTTCGAGTGCAAAAAGATGTCGATCATCGTGATGCAGCCGTAGTAGAGCAACTGGCGCAAACATTTTTTGACGATCGCGATCTCCACGTCGGCCTCGAGGCTGATGCGCTTGACGTACTTGACGCCGTCGATGAACGGCACGATCTGCTGGAGGGCCAGATCCCACTCGGCTGAGGGACACATCCACACAAATTGTTAGCTTTCTCGGCTGCTCCTATGTATGTAAGCAGCTCACGCACCGCTGTTCTCGAGGAGCTGCCGCAGGTCGCGCACGGCCACGGGCACCTGGTAGTCAAAGACCTGCCGCGGGTCGTGGAGCGTCGGGAAAAGCTTGAGGTTGATGATGTTGGCGGCGTCCACGGGGATCGTGCACTCGCCGTGGAGCGTGAGGTCGCTCAGGATCTGCGGGAGGATGTGGGCCAGCAACTGCTTGCGCTCGGGTTTGGACAGGAAGCCGCTCTCCTTCTCCATGCTCTCGACCAGCGCGCCGAGCTTGCGCAGAATGGGCAGGAACGGCGCCGTTTCGGTCTTCTCGTCGAACACAAAACCGATGTTGAAGAGCAGCGCGTTGCGGAAGTACTTGTCGTCCTCGATGCAGACCGGGTACCCGACGATCTTGGTGTGGCGCCCCACACCGACCGTGATGATCTTGCTGCACAGCGCCTTGTCGATGATGATGTAGCTCGAGACCGAGTCGAAGACCTCGGCGCTCAGCACACTGGAAAACACGCCACAGAAACGACGGTTAGAACCTGATAGAGAGCGCATATAGACGACTAGACGATGGACGCACTCGTGGGGCGCCTGGAAGACGATCACGGGCCCCGCGATGTTGTCGAACTCGCTGTAGAACAGGCCCTTGATCATTTTCTGAGAGTGGCGGAATGGTGATCTGGGTGATACCCGACCAAAATGGCGGATCGATAAGATACGGAAAAAGCCGTATACAGGTCTGAACGGATCAACGCACCCGTGGGTCACAAAACCTGTTCATTCCTGTATGGACAGACCCGGGTTAGACCCAATTGTACGGGTTGCAAACCCGTTGCACTCGGAGGAAAAAATTTGGCGCCATGGCTTTGGTTCTGTCGCAACCAAGTGAAAATGGCAGCAGCGTCGGGAGACACGCGCACGGTACGCGCCTCGTAGCAGCGGCTATGGGCCGCCAGCGTCGCTACCGAGTGGTTCAATGGAAAGCTGATGTACGGGCCTATCGATTGATGTGTTTTCACCAGGTGACGATCCCGCTGAGCCAGCTCACGGAGCATTTAGGCTGCGCGATCTGCCAGGGGCTGCTGCGCGACGCGCAGACCATTCCCGAGTGCCTCCACACCTGTACGGTCAATGACGCTGCTGTTGATGAGACTATGCGTCGGCGTCTAACCGGACTGACTGTCCTGTAGTCTGCAAGAGTTGTATTTATCGCCATTTCCTCGTCCACAACAGTCGCACGTGCCCCAAGTGCTTCATCACGCTCAAGCCGCGGCCCATCACGACGCTCATGTACGCGCTTTCCGCTCACCCCGCCGCTCCCCTTTGACGTGCGTATGGAATAACTGACAGCGCTTTGCGATTATATTCTTGCGGCTCATAGATCCGACCAGAAGCTCCAGGATGTTGTGGACCGCATTTTCCCCGAGCACAAAGAGAACGACACGCGCCTCGAGACCGAGTTCTACGCGACCCACGGGTTCACCAAGAAAGACCTGAGCGTTGCGGCCGCCCTGAAAGAAGAGAGCAAACCCGTCATTGCGCAGCCTAGCAGCCGCAAGAAGAACGCGCTGGCGCCGATCGCGAACGGCGGACCGCGGCTCTCCTCTCCCTTCATCATAGAAGTGTACCCGCAGCAGAGGTGTGTACCCCTTATTCTGTGGGATTGGTGTGGAGTGTAGTAATCTTGATTCTCATACATGCTATGTTTGTTCAGTGGCGGAGCACGACCGCTGCCAGAGCTCCGGCTTCCGTTTCTTCATGTCGACGGCCGGTTCAAGATGTTCGACCTACTAAAATGGCTGCGACGGAGGCTGGAAGTGAGCGAGCGATCCGAGATCGAAGTTACCTGCATGGGCGCGACAGTTGGACCCGAGCTGTCGATCCATTTCATCCAACGCACAATGTGGGGGCGGCAGCATGATGACTCAGAACGGCTCATCCTGCACTATCGACTGTTGCTGCCGTGAGAGGCAAATTTACCAATCAACATGGAGGTATTGTTCAAGCTAGAGGCACAGCGCTTGCGGTTCAAATAGAGGATCAAATGTGTTCTGGCTGGACGACTTCGCACTCATCGCTTCCATTCGGACCGTGCGGTTGCGGTCCGTCTGCTATCTCCGAGTGCCTCACGGGGCGTAAGGGATATCAACCTCCTCTGTCGTACATCAGCCACGATCGTACTAACCAGTTTTTCCTTGTAGTTTTTCCAGTCCGTGTCATGCTGGAATTTGCGCACCAAATCGTCTCCTGAAGGAGGTTTCAAAAACACGAGTCGCCGCAGGCTACTCAAGCCCGCCGAAGGCTTCGAGCTCGGAGTTTCTGCCGCGTCTGTTCGCCGAGCATTGATTTGTTGCATGTTCTTCTGCAGTAGCGTTCGATTCTTCATCGACAAGCCGAGCGTCAGATCTGAATCTGTGAAGAAGATCAGCTCACACGTCTCGGTTGTAATCAGTGCTGTTTTGGCGCACGATACTCCTCCAGATCCCGTGGCAAAGAGGTCTTGTCGGCGGGATTCTCGAGGCGGGATCCAAGACGACGACGCGTTGAAGAATGAACCACGAGCAAGGTTCGTTGCGCCTTTCCATCCATTCGCAATCGTTCGACTAGTGATCTCACCACATGTATGCTCGCCCTCTTGGGTCATGCTGCTTGAAGAATCGAGCTGGTCTGTCTGCCCAAACTGCTCGCCGCTCAGCCTCGCAAGTGTTTCAGGTAGAAAATCGTGGGTCAAGAAGCCATGCATCAATGCACTGTCGTGGACAAACAGAAGCGGGTCGTCGCTGTGTTCGAGCTGGGTAAAGAAGTGGAGCCCTCCGTGCTGAGCATCCCGCTCATTCATCGAAATCGACCCACTCAAGCTGAAGGCCACAGACAAGTTTGGGGGACGACTAAGCTCAGACGGATAAAGCTGGCAGAGCTGGCCTTCCCTCACGATGATGAGCCCGTTCACATGCTGCCCTTCTGTGCAAACAACGCGCTCGCCCACGACTTTCCAGTTCTTCGCTCGCTGGGACAGCTGGATCAATTCTTCGTTTGAGAAGCCATGGAAAAGAGGAACGGTACCGAAGAAGCGAGCCAGTTGCGAGCTCTGTGAGAACAACATCGGCAACGTCAGTCTGTGGCCATCGAGCGTCTGCATCATCTCCATCACCAATCACTCTCACACTCGCAAGCCGATGCAGCCGCTCGACCTCAAGAAAATCTACCCACGATACGGCAAAGAAGTCGCATTGATCGCTCACAACCGCTGAATACAGCCTGATTCAGCCCCAATCATGTCAGTCAACAATAATCGGAAGAGACCAAGAGTTGACCCACTCAGCCCAACCACGTACCGCTCTTGCTGCGACAAGCGCCCTTGGCGTCCGCAGACATCGCCAGGACTGAGGTGAGTGAGCAGCACTTGCTGCTGCTGGGTACTAGTGCCGCCCCCACCGCACCACGACTCCAGATCAACGACTGGGAACTTCTTCGTCATCGACTGGAAGACTTCGTCTTTCTCTTCTTCGCTGTGCACAGGATCGTCGTGGACGCTGGCACGCAGCACTTCCCACGAGACCACATCCGTTTGCCGAGAGCTTGCGGAGTCCGTACCTCCTTCGGCCTCTTGATTGTCGTCGAAAGACGCGACCACGCGAGGCGCAAATCTCTTGTAAACGGAGATACGTCCGCGCGCGACGAAGAACATGAAGTCACCACGTCGCGTGCCCTCTTGCACGAGCATCGCACCACGCGGAAAGTTTGCCCCGGCGACGACGCGCGCACTGAGTTGCTTTCTTGACTCTGGATCCAGTGCGGCGCAGCACGGAAAACATCGAGCGAGTCGGTCGCCCAGCATCAGCAATTCCTCGTCCGTGCGTGCGTGGGACGACTTTGCTGCGATGGTCATGGCCTTGCGGTGATCCAGGAGCTCGAGGGACGTCATAGACTGCTCGGGCGGTGTGCAGTGCGCTGCGAAGTGACTCGCCGAATAGATAGGCACGGCGCTGTATCCATCAGCAACCGTGTCAACGCTCTGAGAGCTGACCCTCACGTCGCTGAGACTCGCTTGGCGTGCTGTGGGCTCTGGCTTGGTCCCACTCGCATCCGCCGTGAGGCTACGTCGTCGGTGGTGTACGGTGTGGACCCTCGCGTAGTCTTGCGCGGCCTTCTCGAAGTCTCCGTTCTTTCGGTATGCAGCGCCTCGCTGCCGGTAAAACGCCAAGTTCTGGCATTTGCCGGATCCGCCCATCTGGATGGCCGCGCTGTACGCAGCGATCGCGTCCTCCACAAGGTCCATCTTCATAAGCAAGTTCCCAACGTTGTAGTGCAAGAACGGGTTTGTTGCGTCCAGCGGCAGCACGCGGTTGTAGGTGGCCTGTGCGTCGTTCAGCCGGCCCGTCTTCTCGTACGCGACGGCCAGTTGGAAGAGCGCGACCTGGTCGTCTGGCAGCAGCTCGAGCAGCTTCTCCAGGTGCGCGATCGCGCTCTGCTGGTCGCCCTTGGCGCGCGCCTGGAAGGCCCTGCCGCGGTGGAACTCGGAGCGGCTCAAGGCATTGACTACACGACTGTCTCGAAACGGCTTGGGCGCGAGCAAGTCTGACTGCTGGATCTCGACGCTCTTCCCGACGAGGGGGCCCGTGTACAGCTCCTGCTCGGTCTCGTGGCGAGCTGCCTCCTGAATCACACGCGGATCTACAAGAACGATGGCCTTGTCTGCTGGCACGGCGGCCTTCGAGTTTGGGTCTGTCGGGTTTCGCGGTCCTCGGCACGTCGCTGGCCGTTTGGGTGCAGTTGGCGTCGGTGCTGTTGAAGAAGCTGCGGTGCTGCTGCTGTCCACTCGTGCTGTCACGGGGCGAGCGCGCAGTCGAGACGCGCGAGAGGAGCTGGGACGCGGCGTTGAGCTCGTCCCCGGTCCGCTTTCTTCGGTTGCTGTCTTTGTGAGGAAGTGCCACTGCGTGGATGACGCCAGCGTGAGCACGCGATGGGCCGTGCCGGGTCGTGCGGTCGTCGGCCGCGGCTTGGGGGTGTGGTGCTGCGAGGCGACACGGTCGCTGTCATCGCGCCCGGACGCTGCGGCAAAGGAAATGCAGGACGCGCGTGTGGGCCGTGCACTGAACGGCGGGCGGCACCGCGGCGCCGGTGACGAACGCGACGTTGCCAGCGGCGGAGACACCACGTCCGGGTCGCCCATTCGTGCTGGCTGTTCGCGAACGCTGACAGGTTGGGTGCTGTCAGCACAACATGAGGAGCAGCATACCGGTAACAAAGACGCTTGACGCTG
Organism: Pythium folliculosum; assembly: GCA_023336295.1. Classification (NCBI taxonomy): domain Eukaryota; phylum Oomycota; class Peronosporomycetes; order Pythiales; family Pythiaceae; genus Pythium; species Pythium folliculosum. The sequence goes on along the minus strand of JAADWV010000049.1, from coordinate 22,855 downwards.
AGCACAAACAAGGCTGCTATTATTACGGCCGGGTGGGTATACCTGTCTCGTCAAGGATAAATTACACGCGACCACGGCCCACGACCGGCACATGTGCACACTAGACACACCCTTTCGTGCGCCTGCGTGGACGGTGGCCGCTCGTGAGCGTGGCCACGTTAAAGGCTCTAGTAGTGAGTGATCTGCGCAGACACAAGACACCGTGAGTGCCACGTGTCATCCAACAAAAGCGGCACGAGCCAATACCACACGTACCTCAAAGTCGTACATCTTGCTGGAGACGTGGTCCACGTGCTGCACGGCCGCGAGGATGTGGAGCAGCGCGTGCTGGAGCGCGGCCTCGGTCTCGCGCGTCGCGGCCTCGTACTGCGCCGGCGACGGCGGCATGGGCGCCACACGGATGGGCACGACCCACTTTTCAAAGTAGATCTTCTCCTCGTTGGACATGAGCCCGAATAGCGCCTTCTCGATCTTGCGCTCGAAGAACGCGACCACGAGGCACCCGGCGGGCGACGTCGACGACGACGACGCTCCCACGGGCCGCGGCGCGCTCGTGCTCCCGCCAAAGCTGAGCCGCTGGCTGCTGCCAAAGCTGCCGGCGCGCGCGGCGCCGTACGCGCCGCCGTCCGAGTCGTTGTGGGCAGAGGCCGCGGCCGAGAGCACGCTCTCCTCGAAGCTCTTGACGGCGTGCTCGACCTTGCGCGAGACGTCGCCGACGGCGCAGAGCGAGTAGGAGATGCCCGGGAACGCGTGGCACGTGGCCTCCGAGGGCCGCACGGGGCCCGGCGCGCGCGTGAAGAGCACGGTGTGCAGCAGGCACGTGGCGGCGTCGCCCACGTCGCCGTCCACGACCGCGATCTCGTCCAGCACGTGCTCCTTCCAGGGCGTCGCCATTATTCAATATTTGGGGCAACCCAGCTTCGAAATGCTGTGACGGGAGAATTACCTGTACTGTACCATACCGGTGAAATACCGGTATGTGTTACGGAAGGGAAATGGTGTACCAACGTGGTGTGGTTGCGTTGCTGCTGGTCACACACACAAAAGTTCGCACCAGCCCGCGAAAGACCTCAACAGAGCTGGCGAAGCCACACCGACACCGCGCGCGAACGCTCTTCCCGGGACGACGATGGCGGCGCAGGCGGGGCCCCGCGCGCCCACAGACGCGGCGCCCTCAGCAGCACAGGATGCCGGTGGCGACAGCGCGGCGCGCGCGCCGGAAACGGCCGCGAAACGGCCCCGCGCGGCCGCCGCGAACGCGCGTGACGAGACTAAGACGGACGAGATGGAAGCGCCCGGGCAGGCCGGCGAGCGGCTCGCGTCGCACCTCGACATGCTCGCGGAGACCGTGCGCGCGATCGTCACGCGCGTGATGCAGCCGCAGGCGGCCGACGTCGAGCAGCGCGACCAGATCGACCATGAAGCCGACGAAGACGGCGACGGCGACGCCGTTGGCCGCGGGATCGACGCCGCCGTGACGTTACCGGAGTCGGCTTCGGGTGTGGCGACCACGTTGACAGGCAGCGCAAGCGGCGGCGGCCGCACCGAGTACCCGCTGCACGTGCGCGAGCAGTGCGTGGCGCGGCACGCGGCCGGCGCAAGCTACAAGACGATCTCGACGGAGCTGGGCATGCCGCTGACGACCGTGCAGACGATCGTCAAGCGCGCCAAGCAGCAGGGCGGGGTGGTCACGGTCGCGCAGCGCGCCGGGCGGCCGCGCGCCACGGACGAGAGCGTCGAACAGACCATCCGCGCGCTCGTCGAGCGGCAGCCGCAGCTCAGCGCGCGCGACGTGCTGGACCAGGTGCTGCTCGCGCACGCGGGCATCGTCGTGTCGTTCGAGACGATCCGGCGCCGCGTGCGCGACGTCCGCAAGCAACTCAACGGCGGCGCCACGACCGCCACGGGCGGTGACGCCGCCGCCGCGGGCCCCGCGACCAACCAGCTCCACGCGAGCTTCCTCCAGCACCAGCAGCTGCAGGCGCTCAACGGCGACGCGGACGACGACATCAATGGCGATGACAACGACAACGGCCACGACATGGACGCCGACTTGTACTCGGACTCCGCGGTTGACCACGATTCCCGCCAGCATCTCCGCCAGTCGGCCAGTGGGGCTGCCACTGACACGGACGCCGAGACCTCGAGCGGCACGGGTGCGGCGCCGTCGCCCTCCGAGCCGCGACGCGCGGCGGCTGCGGGCAAGGCGCGCCGCAAGCGCGGGAGCGAGTACTCGCCCGAGTTCCGCGAGACGTGCGTGCGCAAGCACGAGCGCGAGGGCATGTCGTACCAGGCGATCGCGACCGAGCTCGACATCCCGCCCGACTCGGTGCGCGCGATCGTGCGCAAGGCCAAGCGCACGGGCTCGGTCGTCACGGCGCCGCGCAGCGGGCGGCCGCGCAAGACCACGGACCTCATCGACCGCGTGATTTTGCAGTCGGTCAAGCATAGTCAGCGCAGCACGGCCAAGCAAATTCAAGACGACCTCTGGTCCATCTACCAGATCAAGGTATCGTGCGAGACCATCCGCCGCCGTGTGCGCGACCACACCAAACAGCGGCTCCAAGTCGCCGACTCGACCGCCGTACCGCCCGCGGCGCAGGCCACCGCGCTGGCAGCAACACTCGCCGCATCGATGGCAGCGAGTGTGAGTGCCAGCACATCTCTCCAACCCGTGGACGAACGGATAGGGGCTCTTGCCCTGTCGACAGACGTGGACAGTTCGCCGATTGCCTCGACAAGCACGTCGCCAGAAGAGGAGACTGTGGCGCCGCTGCCGACACCGGCGACCACGCGCTCGCTCAAGCGAAAACGCGCCGAGTATCCGCTGGACGTGCGAGAAAAGTGCGTCGCGCTCCACAACGAAGGCGTCGGGTTCCGCAAGATCGGCGAGCAGCTCAATATGCCGCACACGACCGTGCGCGCGATCGTCGAGAAGGTGCAGCGCACGGGCTCGATGCTGCCGGCGCCGCGCAGCGGGCGCCCACGCAAGACCGACGAGATCCTGGACAAGGTCATCCTGCAGACCGTCAAGGCCAACGCCAAGTGCTCGGCGCGCATGATCCAGCAGGAGCTCGAGACGGCGTTCGACGTCAAAGTGAGCTGCGAGACCATCCGGCGGCGCGTCAAGGACTACATGAGACAGAAACACCTCTTCGCCGAGTCCGCGCCGCTCGCACTGGACGTGACCCAGGAAGAGGCGCAGGAACAGCAGCAGCAGCAGCAGGAAGAAGTGGAGTCAGGACCAAGGGCGGAGGAAGTCTCGACCGTCAGCGATGCGCCACGGGGAGGAGCAGCGGCGGCGATGGCGGCGATGCAAGTGTCCGTGGACCACCAGGCGCGCGCGCTGGCGCAGCAACTCGAGCTCCAGCGGCAGCAGCATGAGCAGCAAGAACGGCACGCGCAGCGCCAGCGCGAGCAGCAACAGCAGCAAGAGCAAGAGCAGCGCGAGTCCATGCTGCTCATGGCCGAGATCACGCAGCCGTTCCACAACGTCCACGCGCACGACGCGCTGGTGGCGGCGGCCGCGGACGTGCGGTCCGTGCCGCAGTCGCTCATGGAGATGATGACCGCGGCCGCGGCGGCCGCCGCCGCGGTGTCGAGCCACCACCACCACGCGCAGCCGCCACAACACCATCCACTCGTGAGCCAGCACCTCGCGTACGCGGCCGGCCCGGGGCAGCTCCCGCTCATGCCCGTGCCCTACGGCTTTGGCTTTGCGCACCAGCTCCACCAGCCGCACGCGCAGGCCATGCAGGCCATGCTGGACGAGGCGCTCGCGACGCAGCCGCTGGACCTCCACCAGCATCACCCGCATCCGCATCACCAGCATCCGCACCACCAGCATCCGCACCTCCATCCGCACCACCAGCTCCAGCTCCAGCCCCAGCAGCAGCAGCAACAACAACAGCAACAACAACAGCAGCAGCAGCCGCCGTCGCCGTCGCCCATGAGCGAGTTCGTGCTCTAGCGGCCCATCTCTCCAACGCCATCGACTAAGCGACCAGCGTGGCGGAGGCCACACGAGCAGCGAAGACCCCACGAGAAGAGGAGAAGAAGGAGGAGGAGGAGGAGGGAGGAGCGCGGTGCATACTGTACTGTACTCTAGACTAAAACGCGCGGCTCGCAGGATCTGCTGCATCCTCCATGGGCGGAAAAAAAGGAGGAGCAAGAGGAGCAAGCGGAGGAGGAAGAGCGGCGCGTCAGCATTTTTAACGGACAGCGCGGGACTGGACTGGCCGCAATTCTATTCTAAAAAATCTCAGGAATTTTGTCGAACTGGAAGTTCCAGGTTCAAGGTTGCAAAGCCCGAACAGAGCGGGTTCAATGTCGTAATCCAGTAGATTGAGGGAGTGGCGAAAAAAGATCAGTCAAAACCCACTGGCTGGCGAAAAACACCACGGATGAATCCAAGCAGCCAACCGGGTGCTGCGGGAGAGAGCACGTGTCGATCGTCAATCGCACACGCCATGAAGAAAACGAAACAATCAGACATGATCAGAGCACGTTGATGATGTCAAGGAGGAACTGGACAAGCAAAGACGTCCAGCGACCACGCCAAAACTGGTGTGTACATGCTCGATATCGAGCAAGGCACGCTCTCTTGATGCCACATCCACCAGCCATCCAGTAGATTGTTTCGACATACAGACCATATCGCGGTCGTTTCCTTCGAGTCTCTGGAGAGGCCCGTAATGGTCCAAACGCCCAAATGGGTTTTTTATGCCACCTAGAAAGATGCCATCGAGTGGAAGAAAAGTTTTTTTCGGCCACCTCTTCGGGATGTGGAAACTGAGTTTAGTGCATTCGAGGACTCACCATCCACTGCGTCATCGCCGCGACAGTGAGCAGGTGTTGTTGGCCAATCGCGCGCGTGTCGTCGGAAGGTGACGCGAAGCGCCCTACACTCTCCCACTCGCTCCGCCTGGCCTCCCCCAAAGCAGAAACGCGCAGCGCTGGTGTTGGTCGAAAACAGAACCAACGTCGGTGCGTGCGCGAATCTATCCTCTCACCGCACCTGTCCGCGAGCCGCTCAGTGCCCAAGCTGCCCGCCCGCTTGTCGTTGTCCCTGGAGAACAGGAAGAAAGGACAGTCTGCCCGCCCGCTCTTCCGCTCGGCCCGCCCCCTCCGGAACACACCGACACTCCAACACCACCTTCGCCAACGCCCGCGGGGAAGGAAGAAGCATCGCAGCGAACGCCGACACCAACGCCACCTCGCGTTTAGACCATCGTTTGGCCGGAGAACTGTTCTCCGCACTTCTCGACGATCAAGCGGTGAGTTGATAGACGCTGACGCGCTAGACCAGGCGGGTAGCGTGTGTGGATCCTGCCGGACAGAACTGTTCCGGACGGAACGGTTCTGCGGTGGATCACTCTGGACGGAAGCGGCAGCGGACGAACCCGGTTCGTCCACGCGACTGCTGTCGTCGGCCCAGAGACATACGCGCCCGCCGGTCCTCCCCATCTCATAGCGTTCGTCCACCGCGGTTACTTACTGTTCTCTGTGTTGCGGTGTCGCTATGCGATACTTAGGTTGTAGACGTTGTAGACCGACGTCCAGCTCACCGCCGCCTCTGTCCGCGCGCGTCATTTAGACTTTAGCCCCCGCGCGTGATCCAGCACCGGCACTCCGTATCCGGAGTCGTCCAGCGTCGTCCAGCGTCGTCCAGAAGAAAGTATCAAAAATGGCCCACGCCGTGGAAGCCCGGCTGTACCGCTCGGCGACGTCGCGCCGCAAGTCGGTGGGCTCGGCGGCCATGCTGAACGGCAGCTCGCTGGGCGCGCCGCCGTCGTCCATGCCGTCGTTCTCGCGGGACCCGTCGTCCACGGGCTCGGACGCCTCGACGGCCTCGACTGGCTCGACCATCCGCGGCTCGCTCGCGCGCAACGGCCAGCAGAGCGCGTCCATCACGATGCCCAACCTCATCGACCTCAAGACCATCACGGCCGAGGAGATCGAGTGGGAAGGGTACCTCTACAAGCAGCGCAAGATCGTCAAGAACTGGACGCCGCGGTACATCACGCTCCAGAACCGCACGATCACCGTGTACAAGTCCAAGACGCACGCGATCGCCAAGGAGCCCAACCGCGGCAAGTGGGTCATCCACCAGATCCTCAACACGCTGCCGTCCACGGGCTTTGGCGGCTCCAAGCTCCAGCCGGACGTCATGGGCTTCAGCTTCCTCGCCACCAACGGCAACATGGTCCACTTCATCGCGCCCTCGACCATCCAGAAGGCCGCGTGGCTCCACGCCATGCGCACCTCGCTCCAGCGCGCCAACGCCGAGACCGCGTCCATGCTGCCCACGCCCAGCAGCGGCGGCCCGCGCCCGTCGCTCTCGCGCACGGGCTCGTATCACTCGACGACCTCGGCGCCGCCGGCGCCCGTCGCGACGTCCTCGCTGGACGTCTCGGCCTCGTCGGGCGTCAGCGCCGCGTCGGCGCCGCCGGCCACGCTCACGCGCTCCGAGTCGATCGGCAACGCCAACAAGGCCGCGGCCGACGGCCACTTCGAGACCACCATCACCAAGGTGCTCGCCGACAAGTTTTTGGCCGACGTGCTCGAGACGCTGGCGTCGCGCTCGACCGACCTCGTGGCCGACAAGCTGCCCGTGCTGCTCCACCAGCTCGCCAAGGACGTCGAGCTCTGGTTCGACCTCGAGACGGCCGAGTCGGCGCAGCCCTCGTGCGTGTTCAAGGGCGTGTACCACGGCCGCGAGGGCTTTGTGCACTTCTTGTCGCTGTACATGAGCAAGTACGTGCTCGCGCCGGAGCCCGACGGAGACCTCCACCACCGCGCCGAGGACGACGACCACCACGGCTACGCGTGCATGCACCACCTGATCAACACGGTCTCGGGCTCCAAGACCCTCGGCAAGTTCGCGCTTCAGCTGTCGTTCTCGCCGGCCAAGCGCGTCTCGCGCGCCGTGCTCTCGTTCCGCCAGCGCGGGCCACCCGGCTCGGGCTCGTCGTCGTCGTCCAAGACCGTCCGCAAGAGCGTGCAGGCCAACCCGATCGCCATGTCGGAGCACGCCGCGTGCTTCCACCAGGCCTTTCTCACCAAGCGCTCGCTCGCCATGTCGTTCTCGGACTTTGACGTCGTGGGCGTGCTGGGCCAGGGCGGCTTCGGCACGGTCGTGCTGGTCAAGCGCCACCTGAGCTCGGACGAGTACTTCGCGATCAAGATCATCGACAAGCACTCGGGCGCCGAGAGCGCGCTCAAGGAGCGCCGCATCCTCAGCGGCGTGCGCCACCCGTTCCTCGCGTGCCTGCGCTTCGCGTTCCAGACGCAGACCAAGCTCTACCTCGGCCTGGACTATTACAAGGGCGGCAACCTTTACCTGCACATGCACACGGCCAAGATGGACCCGACGGTCTCGATCAGCTCGGGCCGCCGCTTCGACGTCGAGCGCGCGCGCTTTTACGCCGCTGAGCTCGCGATCGCCATCTCGTACCTGCACGCGCACGGCATCATCTACCGCGACCTCAAGCCCGACAACATCATGCTCGACCGCTACGGCCACATCCGCCTCGTGGACTTTGGCATCTCGAAGCAGCTGCGGTCCGCGGAGGACGGCAACGGCCTGTACGAGCCGACCGGCACGCTCGCGGGCTCGCCGGCGTACATCGCGCCCGAGCAGCTGCTCACGCAGAAGCCGCAGTACGGCATGGCCGCCGACTGGTGGAGCTACGGCGTGCTGCTGTACGAGATGCTCACGGGCTCGACGCCGTTCCACGACAACAACGTCTCGCTCATGTACAAGAAGATCCAGACGGCCGAGGTCAACTACGACCGCCGGCCGGCGATCGACGAGGACGCCGTGGACCTGCTCCAGAAGCTGCTCGTGCGCGACCCGGCCGAGCGCGTGGGCGTGCAGGAGATCATGATGCACCCGTTCTTCAAGGACATTGACTGGGCGCGGCTCGAGGTCAAGGACGTCGAGCCGCCGTTCATCCCGCCGACCGAGGAGCTCATGGCGAACGTCCACGACCATTTCCGGAATATGAAGGTCGAAGAGTCGATCGGCGAGATGGACGTCAAGACGGGCAAGAAGGGCACGACGCTCAACCTCAAGGACGAGTCGCACTTTGACGAGTTCAGCTTTGCGTACGACACGACGCGCGCGACGTTCGACGGGCTCTCGATGGCCGACGACGGCTGGCTGATGCGGCAGCTCGCCGAGGGCGCGGCGCTGCGCGGCCGGCTCGCGAGCGGCGGCGAGGAGATCGAGTGCTGCCCGCCGGACGACCAGACGAGCCAGAGCGAGGAGGACGCCGCGCTCAAGGCGCTCAACACGCAGGACAGCGGCTCGAACCACGGCAGCGGCAGCGACGGCGACGACCTCACTGTGAACGGTGCCAAGCAGCAGCTGTAGATCAGCTCTGGCCCGTGGGTAACCCACATCAAGCCGATCAATGTCCTCCCTCCCGACTCCTGAGTTCCAGCGTTTCGAGCCTGACAGGCCGCCGTCGCATAGCGCAAGCAGCCCAACGTCCCCAGGCTCGAAAACGTCGTGTACGTGGCGCCGGCCCTGGAGTCGGGCACTCGTCCTGTCCACACTCCTCCCCTCCCAGCATGTATTTTTTTTTGCTTTGTGAATACAGAAAGTATTGCGCAGTTTAATTTCAGCGAGTGTTGTTACTAGCCGTCCAAGGCCTGGGGCAGCGCCATCATCTGCCGCTCCACGAGGTTCGTGACCGTGAGCCCGGTCGTGTGCTGCAGCGGCGGCGTCGCCGAGTCCTTCATGGCGATGCGCAGGAACTTGAGGATCATCTGGTGCGACGGCTGCACGCTCGCCATGCGGAGCGACGCCATCTCGGCGAGCTGCAGCGGGTTCATCTTGCGCGTGTCGGCGCATAGCATGTCGGCCCCCGCCGTGACCAGCAGCCGCACGATCTTGGCGTGGCCGTAGAACGCCGCGTAGTGGAGCGGCGAGAGTCCCTCGAGCGTGTCCTGGACGTCCAGCGACGCGCCGTTGCGCAGCAGCACCGCGACGATCTCGTCCGTGCCCTGGAGTGCGGCCCAGTGGAGCGCCGTGCGGCCCAGGTAGTCGGTCTCGTCCACGTCCTGGCCGTTGTCGAGGCACCACTGGAAGTTGGCCACGTCGCTCTCCTTGGCGGCCTTGAAGAAGAGCGCGAGTCGGCCGGCGACCGTGATCTCCGAGCCTCGCGAGGGCGCCCCGGCCGTGACCGCGATCTTCTGGAGGTTCTGTCGCGCCCTGAGGTACCGGTGCGCGGCCTGCGCGTTCTCCGTGTCGCGTGAGACCTGGCGGCAGCACACGAGTCCCACGAGCAGCAGTCCGCCGCAGACAAACACCAGCGGCGGTGCGGCCGCGAGCACGAAGAGCGCGATCTTGGTCTTCGGGTGGGACGCATACGAGACCACGAGCGCCAGGAACAAGAAGAGCGCGCACGGGAAGACCACGCACGTGAGCCGCAGGCACCGGCTGCGCAGACAGCACAGCAGCGCGTCGATGCTCGTGGTCTGGACGTCGCGCTCGCCCACGTCGGGCGCATGGCGCTCCTGGAAGACGGCGCTCTCGAGGTCGTCGTCCTCGTCCTGCTCGTCCAGCGCGGTCTTGGCGCGCGACGTGCTGCTGGCCGAGCCGCCCTTGGCCTGTTTGCTGTTTTTCGCTTTGAGCGCCTGTGCCGACGGCGTCGAGGGCGTGGCCGGCGGCGACGTCGCGCCCATCGTGCGGTGTCAGGACCCTCCTCTCGTCAACGTGAGACTTGCATGATAAGCGGAAGACCCCAAGGCAACGTAGACTTAGAATAGACTGGCAACTCCAACTAGTCGTAGCAGTCGAGCAGACACGGTACACACGACGCTACTCACCATTGACGCGTTGCCAGCATCTCGCTTCCACTTCCTACTACGCGGTGGCCTGCGGCGCGTCCGTGACCTTGTCGACGGTGAGCTTGACGAGGTCCCAGACAAACTCCTTCTGCTGCTTGCTCGGGTTACCACGGTACGACACGGCCTGCTTCTTGGCCAGGTCAAAGACGACGGTCGTGAGCGTCCAGCCGCTGAGCTCACCTTTCTCGTGCGAGAACACGTCGTGGAACACGGGCCAGAGGCGATCGTGCTGGTCGCCGAGGATCGTGAGCGCCTCGCTGACGCTCGTGGCGCGCGGCAGCTCGCTGAAGCGCTTGAGCCGGTGGAGGCTGCTCTCGTACGGCGGCTGCGCGATGTTGAGGAGCTGGTACTGGTTGGCGTGGTAGAACGTCGTGACGTCGCTCTTGTTGGCGGGCGCGAGGAACTCCTGGCTCGCGAAGCGGTTGAGCGCCGCGGCCTCGACGTTCCAGATGCGCGCGTTCGTGATGTCCATGAGCTGGTAGTTGTGGCCCGAGGCCTGGCGCGGGCGCGCGATGCGGCGGAACGCGTCGTCAATGTCCGTGGCCCACAGCAGGTCCCGCGAGACGAAGCCGCGGCCCAGTCCGCCGGTCTCCGTGTCCGACGGCTGCACGACTGATAGCACATACAAACATCACGTTCACGAGGTCAGTGACCAAGACTACGATCACTGTCAACGCTGGACACATACAACACAGGGAACGCACAGTTGAGCGTGAAACCGACACCGCGGTCGTTGTACCCGAACGCGCCCGACGGGAGGTCCCCGAGATACGTGTACGCGACAAACTTGGGCTTGTCGCCGATCTGCGCGATGACGATGGCCGAGTTGTTGCGGTCGGCGACGTCGGCGTCTTCGTTGTGGGCCACGACGCGCAGCTCGTCGGGGCCGCCGACCAGCACGATGTCCGAGCAGCGCAGCGTCTTCTGGTGCGCGCGGCGGCTGCCGGCGCCCAGCACAAAGTCCGTCGGCACAACGTCGTCCAACTCTTCCGACAGGTTCATCACGAAGACCGTCTCAAACGGCAGCCCGCTGCCCTCGGCGATGCCGCGCAGCTCGTCCACATAGTCCTGTATCATATCCAATACCAATGTCAAAATTCTCCGTCCAGAAGATAGACTCTAGACTCGGAGCGTACCGGGAAGGTCTTCTCGTGGGTCTCGAGGAAGAGCGCGTAGGCCGCGCGGCCGGCGTCCGTGGTCTGCACGTACGGCAGCAGCCGCGTCTGGAGCTTGACGTTGGTTTTCGCGCGCGCGAGGATCTTGTCGCGGAAGCGCTCGCCCAGCGCGCGGCCGAACGCGGCGTGGGACGCGCCCGAGAACGAGAAGGTCTCGAGCACGGCCGCGTCGGCGCGGGACCACGCGCGCACGGGCGCTGCGGCCACAAGCGCGAGGACGATGAAAAGCACGAACGGAAGCAGCAGTCGCGGCGTCATTTCCAGCGCTCAGGGATCTGGGTTAGACGCGGAATGGAGACCGTCGCGCTCGGTTCACGCGAGCGCCCGCGCGTCGCGTCATCTCAACGGGCGACGAAAAAGAAAGAAGAGGAGGATGGCTCACAAGATCGTTGCTGGCACAGGAGAGATGGGTGTGGAAAGGCAGCTAAGTTTGCTTGAGCCGCTAGAACTTACGCCATGCGAACTTAATATAAGACTCGTCCTCAGGCAGAGCGAATTCTCGAATTTTACAGTGAGCGGGTTCTAGAACACAGAGTGTTGGTCACATTCGCCGAGCCAAAACCTTTGGTTAGGGGCCATCTATTGGTGAAATTTGATGTCGGTGGTTCCTAAAATATGCGCACCGTCCCACATCTGCGTTCTTTTCCCCTCATTCTTCCGCCGGATTCCGCCAAGGCGCCAAGCAGGCAGCTGACGCGCGATGGCCAAGCGCCGTATGGAGTCAACGGCTCCCCAGGCGCCAGGATCAGTCGCGGACGCGCCAACACGCGCCAACGCCAGCGCCGACATATCCGATCCGGAGCACCAGCGCCAGCAACCGACGGCCAACGGCAGCAAATCCAGCAAGCGGTCTAAACGCCCCGCGCCCGAGGTCATCGTGCTGGACGGCGACCAAGACCCGCAACCCACACAGCAGCCACCACAACGCAAGCGCGCGCGCAGCGGCCCGTCCGGAGCGTCCGCATCCGGAGCGTCCGCATCCGGAGCGCCTCGCCCAGATCCAGAGGAGGTGATCGTCATCGACGACGACGATCCGGAGGCGTCCAGTACCGTCCAATCCAGCAGCCCTCCATCCAGCAGCCCACCATCTAGCAGCGTCCCATCCAGTGACCCCCCATCCAGAGCCCCATCCACAACGGAGACTATGGCGGCCGAGACGGCGCAGCTCGAGTCCGACGACTACTTCGAGGTGCTCGGGCTCGCGCGCGACGCCAGCGACGCGGACGTCAAGCGCGCGTACCGCCGGCTCGCGGTCCAGTGGCATCCGGACAAGAACCGCGCGCACCCCAAGGCCGAAGAGTACTTCAAGCGCGTCGGCGAGGCCTACGCCGTGCTCAGCGATCCGGAGAAGCGCCGCCAGTACGAGCGCTTTGGCAAGGCCGCCGCGGCCGCAAGCCCGTCCGGACCGGACGACCACAGCCACGACGCTGGCTACCACAATGGCTTCTCGGGGCGCGCGGCACGCGACATTTTTGAGGCATTTTTCGGCGGCGAAGACCCGTTCGAGGCGTTCTTTGGCGGGCATCAGGGGCACTTTGCTGGACGCTCCAGAGGCAGCCAGCCACGACGCCGCGCGACCGACCCGTTCTTCGGCGGCAGCCTGTTTGACGACGACGACTTCTTCCGCTCTGGATTCGGCGCTGGATTCCCCGCCATGCCGTCGATGCCGTCGATGCCGTCCATGCCGTCCATGCCATCCATGATGGGCGGCTTTGGTGGCGCGCGGCATGATCCGTCTAGCTCGATGGGCTTTGAGCAGTCGTTCTTTGGCGACGGCGGCCTAGCCGTGCGCATCCGCAGCAGCGGTGGCGTCACGTCGCAGAGCGTAAACTCGTCGACGTTCACGGACCGCAGCGGCCACGTCGTGACCACCAAGACCACGACGACCCGGACGCCCGACGGCCGCACCGAGACGGTCACCGAGGAGTTCCGCAACGGCAAGCTCGTCCACTCGACGGCGAACGACGGTGGCAGCTCGGCGGCGCTGCCGGCGGCGTCGTCGTCGAGCCCCAACCGGCTCGCGGGCGCCGGCCGCATGCATCTCGACACGCACGGCGGCAGTGCCAGCGGCGCCCGAGGCAGCTCTGCACGCGCTGGCAGTGCCGCGCGACGCGACCGCCGCCAGTAAGTAGCGTTTAAGTTAACCATTCCCGACGTTGTCATACTCATTCGTCGTCTTAACGTCTTCCACGTGTCTCTCCATCTCCATCTTCTCCTACTGCTTCTGCTTTTGCGCGACGGCCTTCTGGAGGCGGCCCACGGCCGACGGCAGGAACGTCTTGTTGAACTGGCGCTGCACGAGCGCCGAGAAATTGCCCGCCAGGTTGACGTGGTTGAGCATCTCGACCACGCACTGGGCCGCGTCGCCCTCGACGGGCCGCACGCGCACGGCGAACGTGTTGAGCGCGCGGACAGAGCTGTGTGGCTGCTGCGCCTGTGCGTCCGCGGGGCCATAGGCGCTAGCGCCGGGTGCGGCCGCGTGGAGCACCGACTTGCACGCGTAGTGGCGCGCCGCCGGGTCCACCATGTTGAGCACGACCATCTCGCGCTTGGCCATGAACGGGATGGTCGCGATGTTGCGGAGGACCTCGAGCCGCGTGCCGGCGGGCGCGTTGGGCCGCCAGGCCGCGGCGTCGAAGGTTTCAAGGACAATGTCGCGGTCCTTTGGGTCCGTGTACGGGTCGATCAGCCGCGTGCCCTCGGGCGAGACGAGCAGCTCGAACACGAGCTGCGCCGGCGCGTCGATAGTCGCCGAGCCGCGCTCGAGGTCCACGCGCGCGTCCGCGAACGCGCCGCGCAGCGGGATCGACTCGTTGCGCACTGGCGCGTCGCTGAGCACGCGCCAGCCGGCGGCGTCCGACGCCCACAGGCGCTCGGCCTCGGCCACCGCGCAGTCCGCGAGCTGCGCGGCGTTGGCCGCGTCCACCAGCTCCTCGCCAAAGATCGCTTCGTGGGTCGTCGCCATCGTCCCCCTTGTCAGAACGGTAAGTGAGACCGTCGGGGCGGAGCCCTGTGCTCGGTGCGGCAGCACTGCTCACGGCGGTCCCTCGAGGTCCATTTTCTCTCACGTGGCTTCCCGTGGGCCGGGAAGCGAGTGGGGAGGAGCTCTTCGCTCCCTCGTGGGCTTGTGGGCAAATCTCAGAACGGAGCCGTCCAGTCTGACGTCACGTGGGGACGCGGCAACAATTCAAGTCCGATGTATCCATTCATGCAGAGTATCTCATTTCACAAGTCTTTTGGACCTCCACACTGGTGAGACCGTGGAACTTCCTTCTGACAACAGGGTATGCAATCACGACGCCCGGACGAAGTTCAGATCTGTTCTCTGGCCAGGTCCAGGTCGATCGCCGTCGCTCATGGTGCCTCACGTTTGTCGTCGCTTTACATACGTATATATTTACACGTTTTTGACACTACACTCGCCGCGACGGTCAGGACGCCGCCACGGCCTTGCGCATGCGCTCGACCATGGCCACGAGGAACTGCTTGTTCACGAGGTTGCTCGCGAACGCCGGGAACTTGCCGCCCATGTCGGCAAAGTTGAGCAGCCGCACGACGCACTTGCCCGTCGGGTCCTCGGCGAGTGGCGCGATCTGCACGCCGAACGTGTTGAGCGCGCGCACCGTGCCGTTCGCCGGCTTGACGAAGCCCTCCGGGCCGTACGCGCTCGTGCCGGGCGCGCGCGCGTGCTGCACCGACTTGGAGAGGAAGTAGCGCGCGCCATAGTCGATCGCGTTGAGCACGACGAACTCGCGCGGCGCGAGCAGCGGCACTTTGGCCAGCGCAGTCGCGACCTCGAGGCGGCGCCGCGCCGCGGGCTCGTGGCTGCGCCACTTGGACGCGTCAAACACCTCCAGCGGCGGCTTCTCGTGGTCCTTTGGGTCTGTGTATGGGTCGATGAGCTGGAAGCCCTCGGGCGACGCGAGCAGCTCAAAGAGCACGTCCGCCGGCGCGTCCACGACCGCCGAAGCGCGCGTGAGCTCGACGCCGCCGGGCGCGAACACGCCGCTGACACGCGCGGCCTCGTTGCGCACGCCGTGCGTCGTGCTCAGCACGCGCCACGCGGGCGACGGCGAGGCCCAGATGCGGTCCGCCTCGGCGGCCATGCGGTCCGCGAATGCGTAGACCGTGGTGGCGTCCACCAGCAGCTCGCCCAGGAGCTCCTGCGCTTCGGGCGTGGCAGCCGTGGGCTTCATGCTGGGGTCAGGAGACGTGTAGGAGGACCCGATCCCTCGCCGCTTGTGCGTCTGCCGCGCAGGTCTCGGAATGGTGCCACTGGCAGCGTTCCACGATGGCCACGCGGGGAGCGCCAGACGACGGTCTCCGTTATTTTGGCGTTCCAACAGGAATGTTCCACGACATGGCGTTTCGCCGACCGACAGCCTCGTCGCCTTTGGTTGCGACGACCGAGCGAAGCGCTCGGAAGTGCTCGGCAGTGTGTGAAGAGCCCCAAAGCGCGTTCAGGCGATGCAATCCGGCGTTGCGTCCGATGAGCAGTCCAGATGCTCTGACCACTCACGCGAACACGGAAACTCGGTTTAGCGTAAACATCGTTTTTGGTAAATCATATTTAATGGAGTAAGCGTCGTTTAGTGTAAACATGACTTTAGTCGGAACCTAGATTTCTAGAAGCCAGCCAAGCAGACCTTGAAATGGGCAGCCAAGACAGCAAGCACACCGCTGGGACTTCAAGGGCGAGCGTCCTTGAAGTCACAGTATTTGTACTGGTAGTATGTATGGACACCTAAATTTAGATGCCGCACTACCCTGTAATCGCGTTTGTTTTCTGACGCGGGCTGCACTGTCCTGTCCAACGTGGTCGCGAGTTGCGGCACGAGGCCCCCAGCGAAAGGATGTGGCGGGCGTGGACAACCGCAGCGACAGCCTGCTGCGGTTGCCGAGGTCCTTCCACCCATACAGCACGCGAGTACGAGTAGATGCATAGTACCGTGGTGACAGCCGCAACTTTGCATGACTCACCAGAATTCGCGACGACCGGCGGTCCACGGCTCGCTGCGCTCCGATCCGAGCCGCTCGCACCGGACGTGCCGTTGGAATCCCACTTTGGTGGGGACCTCTTGGTGCGAGTGATGCTGTGAGATTCAAACCACGCCAAGACAGCGGCTCGGCTTCCAAGAGTGGACTCGAGTCTGGAGGCCCACGGTCCATGGGTGTAGACCACCACACCCATCCAATCCTACGCACCAGAGTGTGGTGGGTTGGACTGGATGGGTGCGACCACGAGCGAGGATGGATTCCAGCCGTGAGGGCTCGCAAGGTTATCTCGTACGGTACACTGTACTACACGTACGTACTGTACGCTCCGCGCGCAACGGTCGATTGCGGGCACGACGCGTTCAGGCGCATCGCATCGCGAGCGGTGACCTCGTTTTCCTGCACTCGGCACCGGGACAACTGCCAGTGCGACAAGCGTGGGAAAGCCCGTGTGGCCGCGGGAGCCAGCGTCGCGGGGGGACTGTCTAGAGTTCCGCATTCCCGGTACGTCGTCTTCCATCGTGTATCAGACACCCAACAGCAGCCATACACAGTACAGTACAATATTGCGAAGATCGATCTCCTCCGCGAGCGGCGAGCCTCTCGAGTCGATCGCGCTTGACAACACTCGTGTTGTGCCGTGCGGTGGATTGAACTTTCGGCCAGCCAGGATGCGCTTGATGTTCGACGCCTCATGACCTCTATGTTCTGATCCCTTGTGTATCCAAAAGTCACTCGGGTCGCGAGTTGTGTGAAAGGAGACCTGTCACACTACTTCATCCTGTTAGAAACATTTCATGCCCCGTCGCGTCCTTTCTGGTGTCCCAGTCTCACTGGCTTCATTCGCGACGCGCGACACGGCCGTCGCCGACGGTTGCGTCAAGCGCCGTTCACTCGCAAACCGCCAAACGAGATCTTTCTCCTACAGAGAGAGCCGGTGGCGACGGGCAGACGCTCCACCGTGGAGCGCGCGGTCCAGTGACCGACAGTGGCGCTGTGCGTCGTTCAACTCGGCCGCCCGCGGGCGAAGGAAGGCGAAAGAAGGCGCGCGAAAAGAGCGTCCGCAACGCTTGATCGCCCGCGACGGTCTCCGTTGTTTTCCCTCACGTGTGAATCACGCGACGGGAAGGATGGAGAGGGGAACATCCAGCAGTCACGCGCCGCAAACGAGCGTCTCCTCAGCGACAGTGAGACCGAGTTGCCTTGTTGGGTAATCACGATGCCCTGATCGTGTTGACGGACACGGTAGGCCCCACCGTGGGGCCGCGCGGTGGCGCCAGGTGGAACAAGGAAAGGGAGTCGCTTGGCTCTCTCTCTCTCTCTCTCTACTGTATTCTCTCTGTTCTCTCTGTTCTCTCAGTGAACCCGCACCGAGCGCTTCTCCTTCAGCGATCATTCTTCAATCCTCTTCCAACTTCTCAAGTCGGACACCAGCCCTTCTCTCCCAGCACCATGCTCGGCTCCAAGTTCCTCCAGGCGATCGCGTTCGCCACCGCCGTGCTCGCGCCGGCCTCGATGGCCGCCGAGACCGAGTCGGCCGCCGCCACGACCGCGGCCCTCGCCAAGACCGAGCCGCTCATCGGCGAGTGGCCGATCAACTCGCTCACGGCCACGGCCTTCGCGGACGTGTTCGTGGCCGAGGCCTACTCGATCTGGAAGTCGAGCGGCTGGCGCGTGATCAGCAACGACACCGGTATCCTGAACGAGGCCAAGCCGGTGCGCGGCGACTTCGCCAAGGCCGGCGTGGACCTCACGCGCGCCAAGGCCGTCGTGGACGTGGACGCGCAGAAGCTCTTCGACTACCTCGTCACGCCGCAGGGCTACCAGCTCATCGACCCGACGAGCAACCCGGAGGACTTCTCCAAGCCGCCGCTCGCCGAGTACTCGACCAAGTTCTGGCGCGGCTACGGCAACACCGACAAGAAGTACCTCAAGATCGACCAGGCGCGCGTGGAGCTCCCGGGCCTCACCAAGCGCCAGTTCCTCGTGTACAACCAGGTGGACAAGCAGACGCGCATCTTCGTGTCCAAGTCGATCCAGCACGAGTCGATCCCGGGCTGCTCCAAGTACGGCGGCGCGTGCTACAACGCCTCGGCCGTGCCCATTCGCGTGCTCAACACGTTCGCCGTGGAGGTGCAGCCGCTCGCGAGCAACAAGTCGCAGTCGGTCGTGCGCCTCATCAACTACGCCGACCTCGTCGAGCCCGAGGTGCCCAAGGAGATGATGAACGCCATCAACGCGCCGTTCCTCCCGGACATGATCAACCGCATGCGCGTCGCCTTCCCGTAAAGCGTTGTGTGAACAATCTACTGTACTGCCCCCACGAGCGATATAAGTGGAGCGTCTGTTGCAAAATCAGCCAAGAACCCTCTGCGTAGTCATATTCAAAGTGTCATAAAGCCAAACTGATCTTCCGAAGAAAGGAGACCGAGATTCCGCACCACATCTCTTGGCACCATTGCAGTACTACGTAGTATGCGCCAGGATCAGCGAGCGCCTCTGTCAACCGCCGAGCTGATCGCGATGGACAGCTTCGCGGGATCCTCGTGGCTCTGCTCTGCACGAGGTGATCCGTCATGTGTAACGCCTGGGCGCGGCTCTGTGCTAAATGCAATCACCAGTTGCGACCGGTGTGGTTGATCTTCTCCCAAATTCGATACAGCAATATGTGACGCGCGCAAGAAAGTTGCCTTTGTTCAACTGCTTCAATAATCTCACGAATGACTCTTGATTCTACATTTCCCTCGGTGGAACACGATGCTCACGAAACAGTGCCTTCGTCACCCGAATGGTGCGGTGGACTGCTGGTAGAGGCGGAGTTCGTGGTGGATCTCCATCGCGTTCGGCCGCTCGGCCGAGTCGAACGCAAGACAACGCGCCACGAGGTGCCGCACGCGCTCGGGGCACGTCGTGGAGGTGGTCGGCCGCAGCTTTCCCGAGCTCACTAAGATCGCGATCTGCGTGTTCTTGAGCACGCTCCCATTGCTGGTATGCTTGGCCGCAGAGTCGACTTCGTGTGCGTACGGATGGCAGCACCGATCAAGCTCGACGAGCAACACCCCGAGCGAGTAGATGTCGGCCTGCTCGGTGTATCGGTCGCCACGCAGCACCTCGGGCGCGATCCACGCGACCGTACCAATTTCACGGGTCATGGTTTCGTCGAGTGGCACCTCACGACTGATCCCAAAGTCGCTCAGCTTGGCGTTGCCCTCAGTATCCAGCAATACGTTCTTGGCCTTGAGGTCACGGTGGACGATAGGACTCTCGAAGGAATGCAGGTAGACGAGCGCGTCGGCCACATCCGCGGCGATCGATGTCTTGCTCTTGATGCTGGATGTGGTCCACGGCTGGGACCACTCGCGACCGGATGGCTCGAATCCGGCTTGGTGCTGCAGCATTGAGTGGAGATCTCCGCCGTCCATGTACTCGATGACGACTGACAGATCCCGCAGACTCGTCCAGGCGACGCCGAGGCACTGCACGACCTTCGGGTGGTCCAGGCTCACGCACATGCGGATCTCGTCCATGAAACTCGCGACCCGCGCGCTGCTTCGCCACGTATCGGGCAGCATTTGCTTCACGGCGACGCGCTGGCCAGCGAGGGTAGCAGTGAAGACGACACCAAAGCCACCGCGGGCGATGGTGGACTCGAACGCAATCGCCGCAAAGTCCAGTCGGTACGGGCTGAGATCTGGGTCGTTGCGGATGTCGTAGACACGCCGCTTCTCGTCGAAGTGGCCTGCTCGCGGTCGAGAAGAGCTGGGGCTCTCCGCGCTGCTGTATGTGCCCGTGGTCGTGGTCTCATCAGAAGCTTCCAGTCGCTTGCCCGCGACGAAATAGCGATACACGAATCCCGCGAGGAAGAGCGCCACGACCGTGCCCAGCGCCGCCAGCACGATAACCGCCGTGTTCGAGGAGGAGGCCGATTCCGCGTTGACCATCGCCACTCCGCCACCGTTGCGCTTGTTCGACGTCGAGCTGCCCTTCGTTGACGTGCTGGTCGAACCAGCGTTTCCATCGTTTGTAGTGTTCGAGGTGGCCTTGCTTCCGTTGCCCAGATCACTCACATCGCCTTCCACGGATAGCCTACCCCCGCCCTCTGGTGTATCGGAAGTGGAGTTCCCGTGGCGCGAAGACGAGCTCGGTGAGCCGCTGGTGTTCCGGGTCGTGGTCCCTGTTGCACCAGCAGCAGATGAGGACGTCGTCTCTCCGGCTGCATCATCAGTGGATGACGATGTCCCTGGTGCCGCGGCGGAGGTCCGACCACCTGGGGTAGGTGTGACCCTACCGGACGCTGGGGCGCCACCGAAATACTTTTCATTGAACCTTTCGTCTGCGATCAACAAGCAGGAACAGTTAGTGAGTGGGGGATACGAGGGCCGAGCTCTCGATTGCGCGTACCGCTGATCACACAAATGTTGCCTTGGGGGAGCGACACCTTTTCGGCGGTGTTGTCCGCGCACTGGGGCTGAGCGAGTCGCCCGGCGAAGTTGCTGTTGCGAATGACAGGTAGGTCCGACGCCCGGATCTCGAACGCTGTTATGATGCTTAGGGTATTGCTGAGATCGCTACAGCACGCAAGTACCCCCATTTGGGAGGTCGTCAGGTATCAACAAGTTACTTGAGATGCTCGGTGCTCCCCCAGAGCGAACGTACAGCTTTTCGAGTGCGCGCGACCACTTGACGCCCCGCACTGACGTGATCGAACAAGATCGACAGGTTCTGCCAATCCCGACGTGTCAGTCCTCACGCACGGTGTACATGAAAGTGACTTCGTAATACGTACAATGTCTTGAGCGAGTCCGGCACGACCAGTTGCTCGAGCTTGTCAATCTGGTTCTCGCTCAAGTCCCTGGAGCGGGAGAAACAGGAAACAAACGCGACGGCGTAACCAAGTCAGCGAGCGTCCGCCACATCCAAGCGACGACGTCACCACGTACAGCTGCTGAAGATTGGGCGGCAATGCGAAGTCGAGGACCGTCAGCTTGTTTTGCTTCCAATCGCTGCCGCACAAACAGAGGCAAGTCAGCGCTGCGGTGTCCAAGTACCTCACTCTGGCGACACCTACAGGGAACGAATCGACGCCGGCAGTTTCAGATTCTTGAACGACGCGACTGGGCTCTCGCTGATTGTTCTGTTGGGAGCGCCACAAAGCGCCGCATCAGATTGCGATCCATCGTCCCAATAGCGGTCACAATGTGTTGTCTCTCTTACAACGCGGTCAGTGCACTTGGGAGCTTCAAGCCGTCAACGCTGGCCATCGAGCTGCTGACGATTTGGCTGTCGGTCATCCGTTTCGCCACGTCAGGTAACCAGGATGGAGTGACCGAAAACGCTCATGTGTACGTACAGCGTTTTGAGCGACTCTGGGAACACGAGGTCCGACGCCGAGGACGCAATACCTCGCAGCACGCTGTTGGGCGAGACGACATCGCAAGAACGGGTGTTACGACGGCTGAGTGATAGACAAAAGCACCCGCCAAATCAGAACGTACATTTTGAGCAGGTACTGGGCGCGCGTGAAGTCGCCACCGCGCGAGAGCTGGGCCGAGACCTCTCTACACATCAAGCATGAGCCAAGCAACACGAACTCGCTCGTTAGCCATCGGGTAGGCTTCCCAGTGCGTAATGCTGCCGCCTCACATCTCCTGTGCGAGGCTCGGCACGCTAGCGATGCGCTGGACCCCCGAGGCCACCGTGTAGATCTGGCCTGGTGCGCCACCCACCGACTGGGTGGAGCAGTCCGAGAATCGGATCGTCAAATCAACCAGCGTGGTCACGTCTGGCGCCGGTGCGTCGGTTGACTCGCAGATCGCGTCCGCGGTGCATGCTGCGCGCGTCCACGCGGCCGCGAGCCCGAGCCCGATCGTTAGGAAGCGCATCGTTCAACTCGAAGCCCAATGTAGTCCTCTTGGGCCTGCAAGTAGCAGAATAACGATCCTAAGGCCGAGCAGAACGACCGTGAATGAGCGGCCACATGTAGCGGGCCCGAGAAGAGTGACTAAGTCACGAGGTCCACACGGGCAGCTGGCGAGCCCCTCGTCTCGTCGTGTCGCCGAAGGCAGGAAACTCTCCTGGATGATATGTGGTTGGTGACGTCGCGGTCCGAAATCAGTACATTGTCTATTCCTGGCTTGCGCCTACTTGGAGGAGATTTTCTGCAAGAGACGCACTGCTTCAGTGCCAACTCAGGCTCGTTTCAGGTGTCAAGTGGGTGCGAAACGAGACAATTTGAGAAAACAGAAAGCGCGAGTCACGCGGTTCGGCGAACAGTACGATCGTTTTCCGCCGGCCATGCGTTTTCATAGGACACATACACCTCGATTCCATCACTTGTACCCATCGTGTTCAGAAGGTATGTCATGTTGGATACAGGGCCCATTGGACTTGAAGCTCGTTGTGCGAGAGACACACAGCCTGCTCGATTTGTGGGGTTTGTGGGCATCGTCGTATGTTAAGATCCGAAGTGGTTACTGCTACACAAGGATGGGCAGCTTCGAACTACATGGAGCTACACAGGCTCCACAAGCTCCACTTTTTTTTTACCGTGTGGACCACACTGCGACCATGTGGACCACACTGCGGGAAACGAGAGGAAATATTCCCTGTCCGAAACCAGGACCTGGACGGGAAAACCAGGATCGGGGAGGGAAGCCAGGATCCTGTCCGCTACCTACGTGCGACAAGCGACGCGAGGATCCCGGATCCGTTACCTTCGCGCAACACGCGATGGAGGGAGGGAATTTGCGGTGGCGGAAGATTGCCAAAGAAACCAAGCGCGACCAAAATGAGCGCACGCAGTGCCGGATACCGACTCGAGAGCGACT
>JAADWV010000489.1:0-25694 GCA_023336295.1 Pythium folliculosum | reverse complement strand
TTTGA
Source organism: Pythium folliculosum (assembly GCA_023336295.1). Taxonomy (NCBI): domain Eukaryota; phylum Oomycota; class Peronosporomycetes; order Pythiales; family Pythiaceae; genus Pythium; species Pythium folliculosum. Next base: position 25,689 of record JAADWV010000489.1, on the reverse strand, counting down.
GCGGATCGAGCGCGTCAAGATGCCGATGCACATTCGCGAGTACAGCGTGTCGCAGACGACGCTGGAGCAGATCTTCAACCAGTTTGCGAGCCAGCAAGCCGAGGAGCAGGGCACGGCGCGCGGCATGATGGCCGGCACGGCGTAAACCACTGGGCATAGGTTGTGGCTTGCATTGCGTATTGGATGCACATACAGCAAGTAGTAGATTTCCTCCTCCCTTCACTTGTGTTCAATTGAAACGCCTTTGTCGGCGGAAACTATCGATGCACTGCGAATGAGCGTCCAGTTTGCTGCCCGAATTTGGCTATTGCCAAGACCTAAGACCACGAGAACTATGCGGGGTTCCAAGGACTCATCCCTGGCCTCCGTGCCGCGGGGAAAGGCCATTGGCACCCGCTGACGGCCATCAGAGTCAGCAACATGAGTATGTCCCTAGAACCTCTAAGGCCCCAATTCCGCGGCCTCTCTACGATCAAGCACGGTTTAGCGGCGACCACACTTTGCGCCACAGACTGCCTTCGTCATGATCACGTTCGGCATGTTAGAGGTCGCCGCGAACATGCTGCTGCTGCAAGGCGAGCGCAGTGTAGTCATGTTACACACCATGGCTACATCCGTTACCAACTTCTTTGCAAACCTCACTCTGTTCTTAACCGACGCATGCAGTCACTTTCCGCTAAAACGTCAGAAAAGGAAAGCGAGAGGGGAGGAAAGATGCGGTCGTCGCGCGGTGGAGCGCGCGCCATCTCGACGCCACCGCGGCGCCTGGCCGCGCTGGTCGGGGCGCTGGCGCTGGTGCTGGTCGTGCTGTTGGTCGCGCTACCGCCGCCCGCGCTCGCGATCCTGATCATCACGCCCGACGTGCCGACGCCGCCCAAGCCCTCGGCAACCGCAACCATCGGGACAACCACAGCAACCACAACCACACCACCAACAGCCACAGCGGCGGCGGCCGCGGGCGGCCAGCGCTCGGCAGCGCCACTGGGCGCCAACGGCAACGGCAACGCCAAGACCACGAGCCCAGCGGACGCGGGCGAGACGAAGGAGACGACGACGACCGCGGCGGCGGCCACAGCGAAGCCCACGCCGGCGGCGACCACGACCGCGACCGCGGCGGCGAGTGATCCCACGCAGCCAGGAGAAGGAGGAGGAGCAGGAGGCGGCGCGGCGGCCCCCGCCGCGCGCGACAGTGAGGCCGACCGGGCGAACGCGGCGGCGAACGAGAGAGACGCGTCGGCGGTGCCGGCGGCGGCCCCCACGTCTGCGCCGCCGCCGTCGCCGTTGGCGCCGCCCAAGACGTCGACAGTCGAGGTCGTCCATGAGGTACGTGCGCTGTGGTCGACGAGTAGACGCCCTCAGGCAGCGTGTGGGTAGTTTTACGGTGTCGTGGGACGTTTCTGACTGGTTACGCTGTGGTTACGTAGCGGTACGTGCGCGGCCGCGGCGCGAGCGGCGGCGAGTACTTTGGCGACGACGACCTGGATGACAATGACCTCTTCGCGTCCAGCTCGTTCGAGATCGAGGACTCGGACGCCGACGCGGGCGGCTCGCCAGGCAGCGGCAAGCGCCAGAACTACGCGTCGCTTGACGCCGGCGCGACGATCCTGGACTCGTCACCCGAGCTCAAGAGCCCGACGAACCTGCTCGTGCCCGACAAGGACCGGTACATGCTCATGCCGTGCGAGAAGCCACGCAAGTGGGTTGTCGTGAGCCTCTCGGAGGACGTCCATGCCGACGCCATCGCAATTGCAAACTATGAAAAGTTCTCGTCGACGGTCAAGGAGTTCATCGTGCTCGGCAGTGTCAACTACCCGACCGATACGTGGTTTGTACTAGGCAACTTCACGGCGGCCCAGCAGAACGGAGAGCAGATCTTTTCGCTCGACTCCCAGCATCACGTGCGGTACATCAAGCTTCGTTTCTTCTCGCACTACGGATCCGAGTACTACTGCACGCTGAGCCAGCTCAAGTACGTGTGGGTGTTGGTGGTGATGGGAGAGAAGGCTTGAAGACTTAGTATTCTTGATGCCTGGGTTGTAGGGTCTACGGAAGGACGTTTACGCAAGTCATCTCTCAGCTCGAGAAGAGTATCGATGCCGAAGGCGCCTTAGAAATCGCAGCCCTCCCACCACCTACGGCCAACATGGCAGCGCTCAACACTGACGGTAGCAAGGAAAGCGGAGAAGCAGGCTCTTCTTTTGATGATCAAGGCATCAATGACGAGCAGTCCTCCGTGTCGGCTGCGCCGTCGCACCAGTGTCCGATGGAGGAAGCAACCCTCAGCGTGTTCACGGCAGCGATCACGACGGGTTCAACTTGCTCGATACTGGATGCCCCGAAGCAATCACCTGTGAAGATCCCGCCGTTTCTCCCGCAACCGGCGCGCAGTGATTACCAGGTAGATACTGAGCTGACGAGCCGTGAATTGGCAGCTCTGGACGCATTAGGTCGCCACGTGGAACCCCAGCATGTAACTGGCCAGGCAAGCCCAACTTCCAACGGGTCTACAAATGTGGCTACGACGACGACCCGAAGCAATGGGTCTGCGTCGGTAGTCTCACCAACCTCAGCAGTGACAACTGGACTCCACGCCCAGGGGCTTGGCCGATTGGAGAGCATTTTTGTGCGCATCACAAAGAAGAGTACGTTACGTCTCAGTTGATGCTGCAGCTTGACATAACCAAGAACGTCTCTGACGTGATTTCCGTTCTTTGACTGTAGTTCAGCAACTCGAGTTCAATCAAACGTTATTTGCAAGGCAACTTGAAGAGACACAAGCGCAACAGAAGGCTCTCACGACAAGCCTCCATGCGAAGCAGGACGCCCTCGCCGCTCAGATGCAAGACATCCGATCAATTCTCTCTGACATGGTATGGCGGCTAAGAACTTAAGACCGACATGGCGCTTGGACTGACATTGTCTGGTGTACAAAGCGCGCCCGCATGGATCGAGAGTCCATCACCAACGACCAATACCACCGCGTTGTGGATGAGCTCCGAAAGGAGAATGTGGAACTTTGGGTAAGCGCATTGCGAGGCCGTTGACTCCTTTGTGAACACCCCTGACCGGATAATCTCTACATTTTCCGTGTAGAACGAGATGCTCGTTGTCCGTGAGGTGATCACGACGATGAAAGCCGCAATCTTGTGTGCGCTTGCTCTCTCCGCGTGCATCATTGTGTTCTATCTGCTCCGGCTCCTGCTCCGCTGTATTCAGAGTGCAAAGCGCCGAGCGGATCTACGTGAGTGGTTTTGGCGGATGGAATCGATTACTCAACAGCAAAACGAAGACACGGACACGAACGCCCCAGAACCCGCAATCGACGAACCCGTCGGGTCCTGGCGAGTCAACTACAAGAAGCAATTTGGCTCGTCTTGGGATGACCTAGCGATTGAGCGGAAGACGTTGCTGCGAGATTTGGTTGACGAGGAGGCATCGTCTCTTCAGACTGTCCATGGTGGTCACCGAAACAAACGCATGCGCACAGCATCGCTGGTGAATCCACCGAAGCTGACGGATCTTATGGTGCAGATGGAGCTGGCTCATCTTGCTGCTGAGGTGGGTGCGTCTTCCACCGAGTCCGACATTGTAGTGAAGGAAGAGTTTGGAGCAAGTAACTCGAATCCGAATCAAGGTGAGTAAGTAAATGAAGGCTCCCGTAGATGAAGGAAATGCATCCTATTTATATAGACGCATCCATCAGTCCAATGGCGCCCCCTGAGCAAGTTTGAAGAACTCGACATTCGCAGGCACTAGAAAGGGTGTTGCTACTATCCAGCAGCCTGCCATGGAGCGCGGAATGGTTCGGCGCCCGTCTACAACAGAGTCCACAGCATCGAGCGGCTGTGACGTGACTTTCGATGATTTCGACGACAGCCACGTGTTTGCGTACCTCGACGAAGGCGATGAACACGGATCGATGAAGCCAGCGGCATCTCGCACGTGCGTTTCGGTCTGCGTTGCTCCCAGTCAGGTCGTGTTTATGAACTGATTGTTTGTGTGTCGAGCAGAGTCGAGTTCCGCCTCGATTTCTCCTCGCGCGGGAATCCCGCGCCACCTGCTGCATCGCCTTCCTCGTCCCCAGTGATGTCGAGGAGATCTAGCACCAGCTCTCTTGGAACTGCATCCAAACAGCCTGCTGCGAGCTCCACAGCCGGGAGAGTCTTGCAGCGCTCGCCCTCCATGCGCTCGACGACCATTCCGTTCCGAAAAGGATTGTCAAGACGGCCTTCAGAGCCTGTGCCCGATGCAGCTCTAGCCGCAGCTATCGCAAAGATATCGTCCGTGCGACCACAATCGCCGCCGTCTTCGCCAACCTCGTGCTCACCTCCGCGGGCCAACCTATCGATACCTGGGTCTGTTGGTCCATCTATCGCCGCACCCAAATCTTCGGTATCCCCGATACAGAAAGCCTCAACACCAGGCGTTGATGAAATGTTGATGTCTACACAAAGTGCTGCGATGACCGCCGCGGCATCGGAGATCGACAAGCTGCAGATAGAGAACGAATCATTGCGAGAAAGTCTCGTAGCCACGCGTTCCAGTGTTGCTGAGTTACAGGAGCGAGTGCATCTCGCCAAGCAGCAGAACGAATCGTTATCGGATCAACTGATCGCTGTGCAGGAGGCGTACGAAACAAAACTTCAGTCTGAGTACGATATGGCCAGTGCGGAGCGGGAGGAGCTACAACGACAAAGAGAATCCGAGCTTCAGGCATTGCGAGAGCGCAGCGAACAAGAGCGAGAAACTCTCGAGCGCGACATGAAAGCAGCGGTCGCTAAGATCGAAAGCGATCTGCAGAGCGATGCGGATCAGCTACAAAGGTTGTTGCAAGATGGGAAGGCTCAGATCGCGACACTCCAAGCTGAGCTGAAAGCGATGTATGCTGAGAAACAACAACTGAGACAAGCGGATGCTTCTCTTGCTTCCAAGTGTGACTCGCTCCAGCGTTCTTCCGATCATTGGGAGGGGGAATGCCAGCGCCTCCAGGAGCAAGTCGATCAACTTCTCCATGATCAAGAAACCGAACGGCGGCGTGAGCATACCGAGAAGCATGAGGCTGAGCGCAATCAGGCGCTACAGAAGGCCACCCAGGAGCGGTTAGTGCAACAAGTGCAGCTTCTGCAATCTCAACTAAAGGCATTAGCTGTGGGAGCGCACGAGCTGATCAAGGTGGAAGTCAAGAAGACGACGCAACTCTTTACCAGATTGCAACAGCAAGCAAGCGAATTGGCGATCAAGCACAACGAGAAGGCGATGGCGCTCGTGGCTAAACAGAATCGCATCATCCAGTTAGAGACGCAGCTCAAGAATGAGCGGCAAAGTGTGATGCAACTGGACGCGTCGCTGGCGAAAGCAACGCGGGCAATGCAACGGAAGGACGAGTGCTTTCGGTCCAAGTATCAGGAACAGAAAGAGTTCCTTGACATCACAGTGGCGGTGCGGAACGGACTCACAAACGAGCTTCAGAACAAAAAGAAGAAGCTGGAAGAGATGGATAGCCAACTCAGAGAAGTTCTACGAACAAAAGAAGCTGTGGGAAGGAAAAACAAACACCTGGTGCAGCAGGTCAAGATCATGCAACACGTCCATACGCGCGAGATGGAGCAAGTGGCCTTGTCGCGACAACATCAGCAGCAGCAGCAGAGTGGCACGAGGAGGCGAAGTAGTATTGGGAGCTGCAGCAGCATTGCTGGGGCGCCATCTCAACATGGACAGAGGTCAAAGGGGGCTGTCTCTGCCACGAGTAGTAACGCTCGCAACGCAGAGGCCAGTTTCAAGTTGTCTTCTCGGACCAGCGAGCCTCCGGCGACCACAGCAACAGCATCATTTTCAATCGGAGCATGTGATATAAGAGAGACCCCTCAAGTTGATCACGACGGGAGCCCATGTGAAGATCGTGAAGGAACCCCTCGACGGCGGTGGCTACCAGAAGTTGACGTGTTCGCGGCCGAAGGTGCGTAGTGTGATGTTGAACGTGATGGGTAGGACTGGTGGGCTGAGTGTACTCGGTCGTTGTTTATTGGCATGCGGACAGAATGGAGCGAGTTCGTCCAATTGGCGGCATTGCACGAAGCTGAGTGCCGGTACCAGCTGCAACAGCAACAGTCGAAGCAGTCACAGTCCCATCAAGCATCATGACTGGTAGACTGCCAGCGGCAGCATCGGCCTCTAAGCTAATGTTCACTCTGAGATCACTGTCATTGGTAGCTATATCACCTTCGAGAGGGGTTCAGCACAGTTTGTTGGTGGGCCACCCTCTCGCAGTCGGCAGTACAGTACTGTAGAGTCCGTTGGGCGCTGCGCGTCATAATCACGACCCTCCAAAGCGATGCTTTAGTCTCGTGCGTGTGGGTACCTACCAGTACCGTGCACAGCACGGATGAGCGTTTCTCATGCTGCAGTAAGCCAGCGTGGGTCGTGAGGGACCTGTCCAACGCAGTCACGCGACTCTTTCGCGAGAAGCCACCGTCACTACGGTGGACGCCCTGCGCTGTCGTGCTCCGCTCTCAGAGAGCGGAAAAAGCCTCTCTCCATTGGGTCCCGGCCGGGTGGTCTCACGACAGCAGCGATCTCGGGCGTTTTGGAGGTGCGCAACCCATCCAGGAGTTAGGCCATCACCGCCTGGATTGCGGCAGGCGTGGCGATTAAAATCGCTGGAGGGGATATAACACCAGTAGAACAACACCGTGTGACGTTTTTGATGTCCACAAACGAGTTATAGTATGTTATCACATGCTAATAAAGGCTATAACGTGGCTCGCCATGGGTAAGCGCATAGGTTCAGGGCCATAATCATGTCTCCGAGCGGCCAACTGTGGGACAGTTCCATCATCAACACGATGATGCTAATCATTTTCAACCAATCCATGGTTGTTCCAGTTTCGCACCAGCCAACCAGCACACGAATCGTGAGGTCCCACTGTAGGACGCTCGTTCTCTTCTTACAGTAGACAAGTCCGTTTTGTCTCAAATACTACTGATATAATGCTCAATTCGGTTCAGCATAATCCGGCGAGTGATGCTGGGCGCTAGCCTGGCTTTCACGCCGCCTTGTGTCGTTGTTGTTGGGCCTTCGGCAAGGTTCTCTCTCGTGCATGGCGGGACGTGTTCGATCTAACAAATCTCCGTCGGCGACGGACCAACACAACACTTCCCAACACGCGTCCAACGCCGCGAGTGCCGTACGCCCGACGCCCAACGACCAACGCCCAACGCTAGGAGCGAACGCGCTGCAGTTAGTCGCTTGTTGGTGACCTACACTCTCGTTTCCCCTCCCGCGCGTCCAGCGTCCTGAGAGCGAGTCCTCCTCCCAATATGCCCGGCAGCGACGTGGACGCCATGCTGGCGGCGCCCGCGGCGGCGTCCCCGGCGGCGCCGACGGACCTGTCGGCGCGCCGCACGACGCCCATGTTCATCCGCACGCTGCTCTGGAAAAACTGGGTGCTCAAGAAGCGCCACCCGGTGGCCACGTTCCTCGAGGTGGCGCTGCCGTGCCTCTTCATCCTGCTCATGGGCGTGCTCAAGAACCAGGTGACGGACGTGAACGTGCCCGCCGGCTGGAGCTCGGACGTGGGCTCCGAGGCCGACGACTCGGTCGGCACGACCTACAACCTCTTCCAGCCCTACGGCTCGTTCGTCACGTGGATCCCGACGGCGCTCCCGCGCTTCTACATGCACGAGACTACGCTCACGGGCGTGCTGCTCGGGCTCGGCCTGCAGTCGTTCGCCGACGGACTCAAGCTCAACGAGCTCTCGGCCGCGGACCGCGCGTCCTGCAGCAACGCCGTGGTCGTGCGCGGCGCCGTCTCCACGAACGCGTCCTCGCCCTACAAAGTGCCGGACGTGTGCGGCGGCAAGGTCGTGCCGTACAAGATCGGCATCGCGCCCGACACGGAGTTCACGCGCGACTACTTTATGCAGACCATGGACCAGTGGTACCCGCGCATCAAGCTGCTCAACGCGTCCGTGTCGCCCGAGATCCCGTCGTTCCGCGACAGCGTCCAGTTCTTCAAGACGGCCGACGAGCTCGAGGAGTACGTGACCAGCAAGACCTACGGCGACGACCTCACCAAACCGCGCATCTACGGCGCTATCGTGTTTGACCAGTACCCGAACAACAGCGACATTGGCACGTTCCAGTCGATCGAGTACAGCCTGCGCCTCAACTCGACGCTGGGCCGTCGTGGCGTCACTGGTCTCATCCCGCGCACGATCGGCGAGCCGCCGGCCCTGTTCCCCTTCCAGAAGAGTCTCAGCGTGGATTACTACTCGCGGTACGCCGTCAGCGGGTTCATGACGCTGCAGACGCTCGTGACGCGTTTTGTGACGTGCATGCCGGAGTGGGACGCGACCAACAAGAAGACCTCGGGCAAGTGCCAGCGCGCGCAGGCGACCGCCAAGAACTCGACCGAGCTCGACGCAAAGTTGCTCAAGTCAATGGACGACGATATCCGCATCCAACTTGCTGTCTCGACGCTGCTCGGCAAGAGCAACTCGTCGCGCGAATCGGCGTCTGCTGCCGGACCGAACTTGCTGAACGAGTTTTTCGGGCTCTCGGGTGAAGCATCCAACCTCACGTTTTCCTCGTTGCTCGCTCTCGCGCCCCTGAGCGTCCGCGAAGCGTTCCTCAAGCCGCTTCGCCAGGTTCCTCAGCCGCTGATCGGTGCCGCCGTGGCACCGTTCCCGATTGACAACTATGTCAGCTCGCCGTTCTACGACCAAGTCAAGAACGTGTTTGCGCTTGTGTTCATCCTCGCGTACTTGTACTGCATCTCGCGTGTGCTGGTCATCTTCATCCAAGAGAAAGAATCTCGCATTCGCGAGTACATGAAGATCCTCGGTGTGAAGGAGAAGGCCATCATCATCTCGTGGTACATCACGTACGGCCTGATTTTGTTGATCGGCACGTTCCTGCAGGCGCTGGCTGGTCTCGTCGGTTTGTTCGCGAACAGCTCCCTGCTCATCGTCTTCATCTTCTTCTTCCTTTTCGGATTGAGTGTTCTGTCGTTCGGATTCATGGTCAGCACCATCTTCAGCAAGGCTCGTGTCGGCGCTTTTGTCGGAATGGTTCTCTTCTTCCTCATGTACTTCATCTCGGCTGCATTCACCCCACAGACGCCTGAGAACTCCAAGTCAATCGGTTGTCTCCTGTCGCCGGTCGCTCTTTCGCTTGGAGTCAATGTGCTGGCGAACCTTGAAGCCACGGGCCAGGGTATCGCGTTCTCCAACATCAACGTGTTGTCCGAGAACTTCCGCTTCAGCACGTCGTTGTTCTTCTTCTTCCTCGATTCGGTGATTTACACCCTCCTCGGTCTGTACTTTGAGAAGGTGATTCCGAAGCAGTATGGCACGACCCTCAAGTGGTACTTCCCGGTCTCGCCTTCGTACTGGCGTGGCCGCAAGGGCCGCACGACACTTAAGGGAGATCACATCGCTGTTGGTCAGGGATCCCCTGGCATCGACAGTGTGATTGTGGACGTGAACTCGTCGATTGAGCCAGTGAACTCAGACCTTCGAGAGCAAGAGCGCAACGGTGAAGTCCTCTCCGTTCAGCGTTTGGCCAAGGTTTTCCCGGTTCCGGGAGGAGAGAAGGTCGCTGTGAAGGGGTTGAACTTGGTCATGTACAAGGATCAGATTACGTGCTTGCTCGGTCACAACGGTGCTGGCAAGACCACGCTCATCTCAATGCTGACTGGTATGATCGCACCGTCTTCAGGCACTGCGACGTTCCGGGGATTATCCATCACGGAAGATATGGACGAGATCCGCGAGTCGTTGGGTATTTGCTTTCAGCACGATGTGTTGTTCGCTGAGTTGACTGTCGAAGAACATTTGATCCTTTTCGGCCGTATCAAGGGCTACAAGGACGAAGAGCTGATGTACATCGTGGACAAGCAGATTCGTGAAGTTGGTCTGACTGAGAAGCGCCGCGTTAAGTCGAACGAGCTGTCGGGCGGTATGAAGCGCAAGCTGTCGGTGGCAGTCTCGCTGCTGGGCGACAGCTCGCTGGTGTTCTTGGATGAGCCGACCTCGGGTATGGATCCGTACAGCCGACGCAGCACGTGGGAGATCTTGCTGAACAACCGCAACGACCGTGTGATGGTGCTGACGACGCACTTCATGGACGAAGCCGATATCTTGGGTGACCGCATCGCGATTATGTCTGAGGGTGAACTCCGTTGCTGCGGCTCGTCGTTGTTTTTGAAGAACCGATATGGTGCCGGGTACAACTTGACGCTCGTGAAGGACGACAAGGCGTGCAACGACAGCGAGGTGATTAACTTCATTACCCGCTACGTACCTAATGCGAACGTGTTGAGCAACGTGGGCAGTGAGATCGCATTCCAGCTTCCTCTCGACAGTTCGCGCGAGTTCGCGACGATGTTTGCTGATCTCGACCAGAACCTGCAGAAACTCGGACTGATGACGTACGGTGTTTCGGTGACGACGTTGGAGGAAGTGTTCATCAAGGTGGCTGAAGCCGGCGACGAAGAAAACCAGCACACACTTGCCAAGGATGCCCGTATGGTGGACTCGCCAGCGACAACTCCGGTGTCTGGTGTGCGTGATGGCACCCCTCCACCGCAGGGTAGCCTCTTCTTCGCTCACTTGCATGCGCTGTTCATGAAGCGTTTCCGTGTGGCAAAGCGCGACCGCCGCATGCTGGTGTTCAGTGCGATTCTTCCTGTTCTCCTCCTTCTCGCTGGCCTGCTGCTGCTGAAGGCTAGCAACATCACCAAGAGTGATCCGAAGCTGCCTCTGACGACTGATTCTTATGCTGCGAAGGATCAGAGCCCGACTCCCTTTGTCTGCGAGTTGGACGAGAACAAGTGGTGTAGTGCGATGATGTCACCGAAGGTGTACACTGGTGCCCGTCCGGAGCAGCTGGAGCTGAAGAAATTTGATTCGAGCACCCCGACTGTGTTCGGTGTCAAGTACACAGACCCGTCGATTAATGCATCCAACGAGACCGGGTACGCCCTGAGCCTTGGGCAGGAGCTCTACAACCGGGGCTATGGCAAGGAAGGCACCACCCGAGTGACGAGCCAGTACGGCGCGTACGTGGTGCATGGCGACAGCGCGCGCAACGTGCTCGGTTACAACGTGTTTGTGAACACTACGTCCATCCATAGTGCCGCCATCTTCAAGGCCCTCATGGATCAGGCCGTGTACCGATTCTTTGCGGCCAACACGAGCGCCGACGCGACCTCCAACGTGGAACTGAAGGTGAACAGCTACCCGTTGCCCCTGACGGCCTCGACCAAGGCTCTGTTCAACTCGTTCATCTCGTTCACGGCGTGCTTGTTCATCGTGATCGCTTTCACATTCTTCCCGGCTTCTATCGTGGTGTTCCTCGTGAAGGAGAAGCAGTCCGAGCACAACGCGAAGCACCAGCAGCTTGTGTCTGGCGTCTCGCTTGGAGCTTTCTGGTTGTCGAACTACCTCTGGGACCTCATGATGTACGCTGTACCCTTCGTCGCAGCCCTCGTCTTGATCCAGGCTTTCAACATCGGTTCGTTGACAGGTGCTGACTGTGTTACCTGCACGGACGCCACGTTCCCTTCGGTGGTCGTGCTGTTCCTGCTGTTCGGTATGGCAATTTGCCCCTTCACGTACTGCATGTCGTACGTGTTCAAGGAGCATGCGTCGTCGCAGACCTACACGATCATGATCAACTTCATCATCGGCGTCGTGCTCATGGTGGTGTCGTTCATCCTCGATATCATCGAGTCGACGAAGGACATCAACAAATATTTGGTGTTCATCTGGCGTCTCTCGCCGCTGTTCAACCTCGGAAACGGCCTGCTCAACCTTGCACTCAACGAACTCCGCTCCATTCTTAACACAGACAAGCGCCTCAAGAGTCCGTTCTTTGACCTGATGGGCTACGAACTGCTTTTCTTGGCACTCACGACCGTCATCTTCGGTGCTCTTGCTGTCGGCATTGACTACGCGCTCACGTTCCCGAAGGTAAAGAACTTGCTGACGGGCACTAAGAGCGTCGAGGACCAATCCTACGAGGAGGATATTGACGTCCTGAAGGAGACCGAGCGAGTCAAGCGCGGTGAGGCGGATAGTGAGGTTGTCGTTCTGAACGGATTGCGCAAGGTGTACAAGGGCGGCAAAACGGCGGTGCGCAACCTATCGTTTGGTCTCAAGCGCGGCGAGTGCTTTGGTTTCCTTGGTATTAACGGTGCCGGCAAGACCTCGACTATGAAGATGCTTACTGGTGACGTGTTGCCGAGCTCGGGCTCTGCTACGCTTGGCGGCTTCGACATCTTGACGCAGCAGATCGAAGTGCGTCGTCAGATCGGATACTGTCCGCAGTTCGACGCGCTGTTCGACTTGCTGACGGTGCGCGAGCACCTCGAGCTGTTTGCGCGCATCAAGGGTATTTCACGCGCTGACTTGGATGATGTTGTCACGGACAAGATCCACCAGCTGAACTTGGCGTCGTTCGAGAACAAGCTCGCCGGCAGCCTGTCGGGCGGTAACAAGCGTAAGCTGTCGGTGGCGATCGCGCTGATTGGCAACCCGCAGATTGTGTTCCTGGATGAGCCCTCGACAGGTATGGATCCTGTCTCGCGCCGTTTCATGTGGGACGTCATCGCGGGTATCTCGACGCGCAGCAAGTCGTCGACGATTGTGCTCACAACCCACAGCATGGAAGAGTCGGAGGCGCTGTGCTCGCGCGTGGGTATCATGGTCGGCGGTCGCCTGCGCTGCCTGGGCAGTGTGCAGCACCTGAAGAACCGCTTCGGTGATGGTCTCGTGTTTGACGTCAAGCTCTCGGCACCGTCCCATGAACAGCTCCAGGAGCTCGTCGCCACCCACTTTGGCGAGCAGAACGCGTTTGTGACGCCTATGGAGCTCGAGGACAAGTGCCGCGCATTTGGCGATGCGAGCTTCGCAGACCGCGTCAGTGCGACCCACCCGACTGGTTACAGCCTTGCCGCTGCCATGGAGCGTGATGGCTTCGTGCGTGCCGAGGCGTTTGCTTCGTGGTTCACGGAAGAGAAGCGCTTTGGCGAGCTCGAGGAGTTCCTGCGCCAGTCGTTTGGATCGAGCAACGTGCTGATTATGGAGCGCCAGAACGACTTCTGCCGCTTCAAGCTGCGCGGCTCGAACGACCAGCTCAAGCTCTCCAAGGTGTTTGCGCTCGTGGAGGAGATCAAGAACACGATGCATATCCGCGAGTACAGCGTCTCGCAGACCACGCTCGAGCAGATCTTCAACTTTTTCGCCGCGCAGCAGTCCGAGGAGCAGGGCGTCGCGCGTGGCATGGTCGTCGAGGCCTAGTGACTCCTTCCACGTAGTATGTGACATGTGTTAGCGAGCGCGTCGTGGCGGTCTCTCCTGCATAGACTTTATATCCCCCAGAACTATACAACGATAGCTTACACTGCATTTCGAAGAGCTGGTCCTGATTTGGTTTGGTGACATCTCATCCGCCTACCAAACATACAATTTCGTATCTAAAACCGAAATATCCATAAAACGTACTGTCCCTCAATTTGTCGTAAGCGACTGGTAGATTTCCTCTGCCGCGAAAAATTGACTTTGACCAGCAGCTCCAAACTGTGCACCGCGCTCCACAGATCCCCGCGCGCTGCCCGATGGTCAAGCGCAAGCGCGTGGAGAGCGCGCGCCGCGACGACCAGACCAACGGCGACGACCAGACCAACGGAGACCAGCGCAACGACGACGAGCTCGACGACGCGGAGGCGTTCGCAGAGGCGGCGGCGCGCTTCGAGCGCTCGCTTGGCGCTGGCGTCGCCGAGACGTTTGCCGACGCGCTGGACGCGCAGGCCGCCGAGGCCGCGGCGGCGATCGCGGGTGTGGACCCGGGCGGCGGCGGCGGCGCTGGCTGCGCGCTGCCAGCGGGCGAGTCCGTCGAGTACCCGGACTGGGGGCTCGCGGACGAGCAGGCCTACGAGCTGCGCGGCGGCACGCCGGCGCCCATGCAGTTCGTCACGGCGCTCGCGCAGGCAGAGCCTATCGCTACCACCCCTGGTAGTGCCACAAGCAGCGCCATCACGCGTTGCGTGCCGGCCGTGCGCGCGATCCACCGCTCGTGGGCCGCGTTCCTCTTGACCGCGCGCGCGTACGAGCAGCGCACACGCGCGCGCCTGGTGGTCGCGTCGTCCGTGAGCGTCGCGCAGCGCAACCAGCAGCTCCAGTTGGCCCACGGGGAGCCGGTGCCGGTGCCGCTGCAGTTCCACACATGGCAGCGCGTGTTTGCGTGCCGCGAGAACCACCGCCGCGTGTGCCCGTTCTCGTTCACGGCCGAGGTGTCGAAGCTGCGCGGCGGCCAGTGGGTCGTGCTGGTGCAGCGTGGGCAGTTCTACCACTCGCACGACGAGGGAACCGACTGCAACGCGCAGCAGGCCGAGCGGCTCCAGCGCTTAGCCGCGCAGGTCGTGGACGAGCTGTCGCGGCATGCGACCAGCGTCGTGGACGACGAGTTGCAGGTGCTGGCAGCGTACGTCGCGCATCTACAGCGCAAGCAAGCGGCCGTGGCGATGGAGCGTCCGGTGGCAATGATGCCAGAGCGTTTGCTGGCAGCACCGTCGCGAGGAGAAGACGCTCGGGCTGGTGGAGTGGACCCGGCATCACCAACACGGGACGCGGACGCTGCATCCACTTCGACGCGCCTCGTGGGCAAGACTGTCAAGCGGCCGCGGACGCCGACACGTGTGACTAGAGAAGCGACTTCGAATGCCGCGGAAGAAGCCGCAGCTCCCACTAAGCCGCCGACGGTGGACCGTGGCTTTCTGGATGCGATCATATCGCGTCGGTCAAGCGAGACAAGGCAGCAGCCGCGTCCGCTGGCCGCGCCAACGGTTCTGAATCGGACACACAGCGCACCACCGAGGATACGAGCGAGCGGAGGTGAGTCGGCGGCGCCTCTGCGCCAATCCAAAAGGTTACGCGCTGAGGAGGTGCGCCAACCAAGTGCATCATCCACTGTGGACGAGGTGCCTCGGTCACGGCCGCACTCACGGAAAACGGACAGCCTAACGCGAGAGGCGACCCGGGATGGCCAGCTCAGAACGCCTGATGACTCAGAGACCGCTGCAGAGCAACCTTCGCTGAACGTGGTGCCACTTGCGCTTAGTCAGCCCGTTGCGGAGCCCGACGCGTCACCACCACGGCTTCGGCGAGCGACGCGGCTATCGGTGGATACAGACCACACGACGGACAAGACAGCAGCTTCCACGGCGAAGACGACGTCAACGGTGGTCGAGAAGCCACGACGGCGATCGCCACGGGAAAAGCCGCCGCCGACCGCCCAGGATCCAGCGAAACGACTGACGACCGCCCAGGAAATAGCGGCAGAATCGATAGCTTTATCGACCGAGACGAGGCGACGGTCCCCTCGCAGCACGGTGGTGTCAGAAGCTCAACAAAAGACAGCATCAGCGACTCCTTCAGAAGCTAAAGTTGTTCCCTTGAAGAAATCTTCGGCGCCCAAACCGAGCGAAGTGCCAACGACCAAGCAGTCCCCTCGCACTCGCTCCTCACGGACACAGGTCCGTACTACCGGTAGCACACCCTCAGCGGGCACAGCCGCGGCAGTAACACCAACAGCGACAACAACAACAACCAAGACCAGGAAGATAGCGAAGTCCACGACAGCGACAAAGACAAAACCGCCCAAGAGGCAACTGGAGACGCGGCAGAAAGCGCCAAAATCAGTGAACCGGCACAGGACCGCGGTGTCGCCCGGTCAGCCAGCGTTGGGACCGATTCACGCGTGGCTCAGCCCCTCGACAGCCGTGCAGAAGAGTGCCCCGTTCACGGCTAAGCCAACGGCGACAAAAGCGACGTCCGTGGCGACGCACAAGACTGCTGCCAGCGCCTCCACGGTGGTTCTGCGGGTCGCCAGCGTCCAGCGCGTGAAAGGAGCCGAGAGGAATCCAGCGCTCCACCAGGTCCAGATTCCCCGAACCCCCCTCGCGACCATGGGTCTGGCGCCTCTAGCGACTGGAGACCGAGCCGACAGTGACGACGATGGCTCGTGGGACGTCGTGCTGGCGCCCACACAGCGTAGGCGACACGGCGGCGACTGTCGCCGAGAACGCGCCATAAATCTTCAAATCCCACGTTAGAACCTTTTATCCTAAACACGATTTTGGACCGGCATCTCTCTGTACTTGATTAGGATAACGTGTATTTTAGCCAATCAGCATTCCGTGATACTTCCCCACACCCACAAAGGCTCTCTCCCTCAGTACATTTCCCTCGCGTGGCTCTAATTTTCCCAACATCCCAACGCCAACTCGCCAAACGATGCGTCGCGACCGCGCGTCCTCCGGGCGCGTCGACCCGCGCAACGCCAGCACGCAGCTCAAGGTGCTGGCGGCCGTGATCATGGCCTGCGTCGTGCTCTCGCTGCTGCAGTTCGGCGCGATCACCGAGACGCCCAACACGCTCGGCGTCGAGAACGCCAACGCCAACAACGCCAACGCCAACAACAACAACGGGGACAAGGCGTCGCTGCGCGAAGGTGCGTTCCAGAGCCCGACGGAGAAGCCCGGCGCGCCGGAGATCCGCGAGCCGTTCGTGGAGGTGGAGGCCGGCTCGCGGGGCATCCTCATGTGCCTCCACAACCGCATCGTGCCGCTGGGCGCGTCGCTGATCCGCGAGCTGCGCTGCCTCGGCAACGACGAGCCCATCGAGGTGTACCACTGCAGCGAGCTCTCGAGCGCCAACATGAAGCTGCTGCGCGCCGTGGACAGCAACCTGCAGATCATCGACATCTGCGCGTCGCTCGTCTCGCGTGGCGTCATGGACGAGCCGCTCGCGCACTCGTTCCGCAGCTACTGGATCAAGCCGCTCGCGCTCCACCAGACCAAGTTCCAGGAGCCCATCATGGTGGACGCCGACGTCATCGCGCTCAAGGACCCGGCCGCGCTGCGCAACATTGACGGCTACAAGCAGAAGGGCACGGTGTTCTTCTACGACCGCGTGATCTGGGACGCCAACTTTTTCAACCGCCGCATCACGCCGCGTCCTGGCGCCAAGGAGGAGTTTTACTTGCCGCACTGGCTCAAGACCTTCAACTACACGCGTTTCGGCATCTACGAAGGCTACAGCCCGTCGCAGCACGTGCTCCAGTCCTGGGGGTACCGCGCCAAGACGTGCCACGAGATGGACTCGTCCATGCTGCTCATCGACAAGGCCCGCGCCGGCAAGGCGCTCTCGGTGCTCTGGTTCCTCATCACGGAGCACCGTTTCAACATCGAGTTCTCGCTCGGCGATAAGGAGGCCTTCTGGCTCGCGTATGAGTTCGCGCACGCGCCCTACTTCTTCTCGCCCTGGGGCGCGAGCGTCGTCTCGTCCATGCCCAACCGCGACGTCGAGCGCTTCGAGGCCACGCTGTGCGGGTGTCTCTGTCACTTCATGCCCGTGGACGACGCCACACCCGAGCTGCTCTACCTCAACGGCCGCCAGGTCGTGGACGCGATCCCGTTCAACATCGACAACCTCAAGGACATCCGCAAGAACCTCGTGTTCAACTTGCTGCCGTCCCACATGACGCCGCGCCAGCCGCGCAAGAACGGCCGCGGCAAGGCCGGCGAGCACTACGACATGGAGTGCAACGTCGGGCTCGGCAAGACGCCCACGCCGCCGCAGCTGCGTAACCACCTCTGGCGCCGCCGGCTCCACTTCATGGCCATCTCCATGGGCATGCTCGAGCCGCTCAAGTCGTGCGACATGGGCGGCCACGTCTCGAGCTTCGAGGACGCCGCGCTGCGCGTGTAAACCACCCAAGACCACTCATCGTTCCGTGGCAAGGTCGGTTGGGCCAGAGTATCTAGTAGCGCCACATAGATACAAAGCATTGCAGCAAGATGACTTCTGTTTCGCAGAACGATCGCATCCAGAGCCATGAGCGTTCGTAGCGCCAGAGGAAAACGATTATGTAGCTAAATCCAAGGTGCTGATCCACAGTGAGCTGCTCGTCCTGAGCCAGAGAGCTTCGCGTAAGAAATGTACCCATCTTCGATCCACATCTTGGAGAGGTTTCAGCGGGGAGCGCGGTCACCAACGAACCGTTGGAGCGAGTGTGCGGCATGGTGGTCGGGGCTTTTTCCGGAAAGCCCCCAACGATCCTCATCTGGATTCCCAACGCTTTTTCGCCGAGATAACTCCCAACTCAGACAAGCCTTGTCCTGCCTGAATCATCCGGTACGCTGCACGTCCCAGCCGATCGCTGGATTTCCGTGCCGGACGTCCCTTCGTAGACTGTTCCTCCCGTCAAAGAAGGGGCCAACAAAGGCGAGGGTTAAACCTTGACCCCACCTCGGGGCAGGAAACAGACGCTGGGGGCGATAGGGTCAGTCCCGCGGATCGCCAGTTCCGCGTGAGTGTGCAGAAAGCCCATTCCTCCACATTAGTGACATCCCATGTTGAGGTTTTATTCACTTGGTCCCTTGTTGGACGCTTCAACAAGGGATCCAGATTCGGGACACGTGGGGGAGGAAAAAAACAGCAACTCCGCATCATCCCCAGACAGTGAAACTTCCTTCCCCAAGCGCGAGTTAGACCATGAGCACCAAGTCTGGCGACGGGGGCGACGCCGCGAGCGACGCCACCGCGCCGCGCGGCGACGGCGTCTACGTGACTAAGAACCGGTCCACGTTCGCCATGTGGCTCCACGGCAAGACGGCGCCCGTGCGCGCGACGCCCGCGCTGGTCTTCCGCCAGGCCGACGTGGTCCAGGAAGGTTACCTGCTCAAGCAGGGGTTACGCCTCCGGATGTGGAGCAAGCGGTACTTCATCCTGCGGCTCGAGGAGCGCCACATGACGCTCGGGTACTACACCAGCAAGGAGTCGCTCGTGCTCTGCAGCGAGACGCCCATCGGCCCGGGCCACCGGCTCGTGCCGGTCAAGCACCCGCGCCGCCTCGAGCTGCGCTGCGGCACCAAGTCGATGGTGCTCGAGGCCGAGGACGACGACGCCTACGCGTCCTGGAAGAACGCGCTGCAGGAGGCGATCCGGTGGAACCACGCGATGGTACCGTCGAAGGACGGCTCGTTCGTCAAGTACGGCAAGCAGGCGGCCGACGACAAGGCCGAGGAAGAGAAGAGTCGGCAAGAAGCGGCCAAGAAACTGCGGGAAAAGCAGCGCGCCGACGAGGCCGCGGCGGCCGCGAACGCCGCCAACAAGCCCAAGTACCTGCCCGCGACCCGCGACGGCTACCAGTGCTTCATGACGTCCAACACACGCTTCGAGATCCCCAACTACTTTGAGTACGTCAAGACCGTCGGCTCGGGCGCGTACGGCGTCGTGATCTCGGCCAAGGACACGCGCTCGGGTAAGACCGTCGCGATCAAGAACATCCAGCGCGCCTTTGACGACCTCACGGACGCCAAGCGAATCGTGCGTGAGATCAAGCTCATGCGCCACTTGCAGCACAAGTACTTGCTTGGCGTGGACGACATCCTGGAACCCATCTCGCTGGCCAAGTTCGAGGATGTGTACATCGTGTCGGAACTCATGGCGACTGATCTCCACCGCGTGATCTACTCGCGCCACGCGCTCTCGGACGAGCACATCGCGTTCTTCATGTATCAGATGCTGTGCGCGATGAAGTATGTGCACTCGGCGAACGTGATCCACCGCGACCTGAAGCCTTCGAACATCCTGGTCAATGCCAACTGCGAGCTCAAGATCTGTGACTTTGGTCTCGCACGTGGAATCTTCCCTGAGGAAGAGCTCGAGCTCACCGAGTACGTCGTCACGCGGTGGTACCGTGCGCCAGAGATCATGTTGGGCTGCATGAAGTACACGAAGGAGGTAGACGTCTGGTCCATGGGCTGCATATTTGCCGAGATGATGTCTCGCAAGCCGCTGTTCCCAGGACAGGACTACATTGATCAGCTGCACCTGATCATGAACGCGCTGGGTGCTCCGAGCGACCAAGAGCTGTATTTCCTGACGAACGCGCGCGCGCGCAAGTTTATGAACGCAGAGTACCACAAGCGCGGCGGCAACCCACTCAAGCCTCTGGCGCAGTTGTTCCCGGACATCGCGCCGGATGCCTTGGACTTGCTGCAGAAGATGCTCGTGATCGACCCGAACAAACGTATCAGCATCGACGACGCGCTGGCTCACCCGTACCTGACGTCCATCCGGAATACGGACGACGAGACCATGGCGCAGACCGGTTTCGACTACGACTTTGAGAACGATAAGCTGACGAAGCCTGTGCTGCAGAAGCTCATTTGGGACGAGATGACCTTCTTCCACCCGGATGCCACCGTGGAGGAGGGCAACCCGAGCAGTAACGCCGGCTCGACCCCAATGACCGTCGCGCCGCTGTCGGAGCCCACAAGTGCCAAGAGCGACAAAAGCGACAAGAGCGGCAGCGCCGTGGCGCCCGTGCACCCGCAGCAAGTCCCCGGTGAGGCCCCAGGCGAGGCCGCGGTCGCGTAAATCAAAGGTCAGGCACTGGTAAGCCGCATTGGCACTGAATTCCCCTTTTCTAGTAGTAGTTCCTGTAGTTTTAGGCCAAATTAGTACATTTCTCAATGACTCCGAGCACTGACGCATTCTGGACTTTTGCCCTGGCATCACACAGCAGGTGCGTACAGTGCTGTACAGCTTCTTCCATCACTCAATGCAGTCGCGCCTCGCGGCTTCGTCTCTGCTCATATGGAGGCATGAGAATCTCAATGAGATTCAGTGAACGGTATCAGGGGCCAAGTTCAACGAGTCAAAAACGGGAGCCATGTTACGGGTCGCCATTGCTACCTGCAGGGCGAGGATGGATCTTACAGCGCACACACAGTACGGTACAACTTAGTTGTCGCCGATGCCGACGTTGTAGCAGTTGCCGACGAACTGCGGCGCGAGCTCCTCACCGAGCAGGCGGTTGATGAGCGTCTTGCCGAGGCTGTTGACGACGCTGATGATGTCGTTGTAGAGCGAGCCCTTCTTGTTGATCTCCGTGGTGGTGTAGCCCAGGAGCTTCTGGCCGAGCGCCGTGATGAGCGGGCCGGCGCTCGGGAACGAGAACGCGAGGCGCTTGACGCTCTGGACGCTGACGCTGAGCGAGTCGATCGAGGCCGTGGTGATCTTGCGCAGGATGCGCGGCAGGAGCGTCGTGAAGTTGCCCGTGATCGCGGCGATCGAGATGGACGACACGGTCACGTCCGAGCACGTGCCCTTGGGCGCGGTCTTGGGGCACATCTGCACGACGGTCGTGGCGTTGAACGCGACGTCGGGCTTCTCGAGCTCGACGCCCACGGTCACGTCGACCGAGATGGGCGGGCAGTGGAGCGGGTCCACGATGCTCGTCCAGCAGATCTGCCACCACTGCTTGTTCACCTGGCCGATCTCGAACGAGAACGTGCCGTCGACGGCGAGCGAACCGTTGAAGTTGACGCCGATCTCGAGCGTCGTGGCGTTCGTGACCTTGACGTGGCGCGGCACGAGCGTGGCGACGCCCGTGGCGTTGAGCTTCTTGATGATGGGCGTGAGCGCGAACTCGACGCCGAGCACGGAGAACGGGATGGCGTCCAGGCGGTTGTTCACGACCGTGATCGGGTCCAGGTTGATGAGCAGCTTCTTGATCAGGTTGAGCTGCACGGCCGTGTCGATGACGGCGTTGAGCGAGGCGATGTTGGCCGTGACGTTGGTGTAGTCGAGCGGGAGGCACTTGGGCAGCGTCGTGTTGGAGCCCTGCGCGTGCGCGGCGCCGAAGAACGCGCCGACCGTGGCGACGACCGCCGCGAGGAACTTCATGCTTGGCTCGAGAGAAGAGGAGAAAGAGACTGGGGACTGGCCGGGAGAAATCGGTTGTGAGCGGTGAGAAGTTGGGAGCTGGAAGTTGGGAAGGCGGTGGGACCCAGAGGGTCCCCAACAGGACCCGCTCTTCGGAGCAACGAGTTCAACTTGAGTCTCGCGAGACGAGCAGAGGCCGTCATCGTTGCCCGCACGCCTGATGAGTACGGGAAGAGAGCGGAGAGGGCTCCCGTCTCCTCCCGCGTAAGCAACAGAACACTGTATTGCATGTCCGTGGTGGCCAACGTTGGTTCCTCCTTGAAAGTTCCGACGCGTTGGAACAAGCGCTGATGGGAAAGTGGGACGAGCGGTACTAGCTTTGAGGCGGGTGCCCAATGTTGGTGACCCGACAGCGCGCCTCTGTGCGGGCAAAACGCCGACGCCAAGAGTTTCCCAACAAGTGGGCGCCAAGTGATGCCTGTCATCCCAGTCAGCAATCGCCAAGTTTTCGTTGCTGGGGTGCCGGTGCTTCAAGCCGCAGCACCGGACTTCCAGATCACGTGAATCAGTACACATCACGATTTCCACCTCTAACTTCAAGAGCCAGGTCCACTCTGAGTCGGGTTCCACGTCAAAGAGAAGAGGCGAGTGCCGAGGGGGTCCCCATCGGCACTCACCTCTTCTCATTGGGGAGGAGGGGCGTGGGAGGGGAAAATGGAACGCGAGATGCTTCAGCTTGCGTCTGTGAGAGGAGAGGAGACCAAGACGCGGACCGATTGCTGGAACAAAACTCCCAGAACAATACTTGGAGCTCACCTTCGCATCGCATCGCGAGCTCACTGCAACTCGCGCGGGTGACGCGTGCGTGTGAATGCCTCCCTTCAGCACTCTCCCCGACTGTACCTGTATCAACATCGACTCTATTCTACTTCTAGTACAGTACAAGTCCTGGAGCATTTTGACGCCACCGCGGCGACTGATGCTCATCTGTTCTGGATAGCATGTACTGATTCTACGTCTCTTTCGTGCCACCGGATGAGTCCCGACAGTGGGCGTTGGCCAATTTTCGGGTCCCCGATTTCCGGGAAGAAGCGGACTAATCGGTCGGTTTCCTCTGGTTAGTCCTCTTCTCAGGGCACTCTCCGTTGAAGCTGCCAAACGCGAAGAGCTCCCGGACAGTATTCGATGGGATCCTCTCTCCCCCAAGCTCACCGCGAGTAGCTCCAAAGACGTCATTCCTCAATTCATCAAATCAATCAGTGGGTTTGTTACGGCATATTACCAAAACTAATGCGTGAGGTTAGCCCACCAGTGGCTTCCCCGGCCACAGTGTGCGCTTAGGCGTCGTAGCACGTGTTCTTGAACATGGGCGCGAGCTTGTCCTTGACGACGTTGTTGATGAGCGTGGTGGCGAGCTTGTCCGTGGTCTGGATGAGCGCCTTGTACAGGTCGCCCTTCTTGTTGAGCTCCTTGGTCGAGAACGAGAGCAGCTTCTTGCCGAGCTCCTCGAGCAGCGTGCCGCTCTTGGGGAAGTTGAACACGAGCTTGTCGATCTTGTCAAAGTTGAGCTGCACGGTCGTGAGCGACACGGCCTGGACGCGGTTCAGGATGCGCGTGAGCAGGCCCTGGAAGTCCTGCGTGATCGCGCCCACGAGGATGTCGGTGACCGTGAGGTCCGTGCACGTGCCGGCGGCGGCCGCGGCGGGCGAGCACTGCACCATCGCGACGTTGGCGTTCGTGAAAAGCGACAAGTTCTCGAGCGCGACGCCGACCGTGACGTCGATCGTCGACGGCGGGCACTGCGCCGGCTTGAGCACGTTGGTCCAGCAGATCTGCCACCACTGGTGGTCCTTCTGCGCGATCTCGAACGCGACGTTGGCGTCGAGCGAGACGTTGCCTGGGAAGTCGGCGCCGATGTCGAGCGCCTGCGCGCCAGTCGCGTTGAACGCGCGCGGCGAGATGTTCGAGATGCCGGCAAAGTTGAGCGACTTGATGATCGGCGTGAGCTCAAAGTTCACGCCGAGCACCGAGAACGGCACGGCGTCGAGGCGCTGGTTCGTGACCACGATCGGGTCCACGGCGAGGAGGTTGGGCTTGAGCAGGCCCTTGGCGATCTCAATGATGCCGTTGAAGGTCGCAAGGTTGGCGGCGCCGACCTCGTCCGTGAACGAGAGCGGCACGCACGGCGCCTTGTCTTCGGCGTGGGCGGTGCCCACCACGGCGGCGAACGCGGCGGCGGCGATGGCGAGGAACTTGATCATGGTGGCGGAAGTGAAGGACTTGAGCTCGGCGGGGCGAGTTGGAGAGTGAGAAGAGGAAGCGGGCGAAGGCAGTTGTCACGGGAGGGGACACTGTGGGCGCGTGATTCACGCCGTGAACGCGCTGTGACTGGACTGGACCGGGCAGCGGCACAAGGCAACGCCTCTCGTCTCTTACGGCGTGGAAGCGCACGCACAGGGGCGTCAAGCAAGCGGGATCCGTGCGCCTGTGCCACCCCATCCTTTCTGTACGCGCCGTGACGAGAGACCGCCGCCAAACCCCGAGCCAAAAGCTGAGCCAAAACTCACCAACGCGGATCTCTCGTGTCTGGGACACACAGAGGGTCCTCGCTCTGTCAGTCACTGTCGTCCAGCAACGCCACCAACTTGTTGGCAACAAGGCATCGCGAGGGCGATCGCTCTGGACCAACATGGCCGTTTGTGTGCGTTTGAGAGATTCCTCGTCCCACTTCTGCCGGCGCCGCGGAGGGCGTGACGCTCAACGCGGCCTCACGCCATCGCGCAAGAGATGCGGCTGATTACACAAGAGCCAGCATCAACGAAAAGCCGACCAAAAGGGCTCCGTCAGTGACGGAGCATCACGGAGCCCACGGAGTCCGTGAGTTGCCAGTGGAGTTTTTCCCAAAACTAGTACCACCAGGGAGCCAATTTTCCAAAACTAGTACTTGCACCAAGCACAAGCGATCGCAATCCACACTGATATCCAACTAATGCGCCTAGTTTCCACGGCAGCACTGGGTGTACGAACGCCCTACCTGCCAAAACTTGCTATTGCGGCTCTTCTTCAGGGTTCTCGCTGACTCTTTATAGGCAGCAACGCCGCGTGGGTCACACGGCACCTAGATATTTTTCGGGTAGCGGCCAAGGCTGGACGGAGTCGCAAAGCCCTTGCCGCAGCGATCGCACTTCACAAAGGATTTCCGTTCGCCATGGCTCGTGCTCCTGCCTTCGTCGCTGCCAACGCTAAGCGCCGAGCCTCATTGTCCTTTCATGCAACCACTTTCGTTGACTGTGTGGCTTGGTACTAGTACTAGTTTTGGGAAAGGTACTAGTTTTGGGAAGTTGGCTCCCTGGTGGTACTAGTTTTGGGAAAAACTCTTGCCAGTGGCAGCGCTGGCAGCGTTTACGGTGCCGCGCCCGCAACAAGCAAACAGTACTCGCCAGTTGATGGCCTGAGGCCACCTGTGCGTCACGCCTAGCCTGGGCGGCCTAGGAAGCTTCGATGGAAAATGGCTTCGAAAAACACAAGAGTGTACCGTACCCACCACGCGGACAGATTAGTTATTAGATGTTGCACGAAGGTGCCCGCTCGGCCTTCAAGCGACCTCCATCCCCGATCCAATTTCTTCCACAACATCCAACAGCAACCAGGGATCAAAAGAACCCAAAAATCACGGCTCAATGGGTGGGTTTTGTAGTTTTGGTGGGTGGGTGGGTTCCCCAGATTGGGACATACGGGTTATAGCGGGTTCTGTGGTTTCTGCATACAAATACCAAGTACATCCAAATCTTGAGACCAGCTCTATATCAGTACATTCTTCTCCACCGGACCCGTGGGCTTCCCAGACTCCCATAATCCCCATTATAACCGTGTTCTATACCAGTATACGCCTCTTTTTGCCAAGGTTTAGCCCATTCGTTCACATGCAGGCTGGGTGGTCTTTTTGGTTTA
>JAADWV010000488.1:0-25727 GCA_023336295.1 Pythium folliculosum | reverse complement strand
GTTGTGTACCCTTTTAGCTCTTTGGAAGCTAATGGCGTAAGAGCCACCGGATCGTGAGTGACTGACCACCAAGCGCCACAAGACAAGCAAATAAACTCCCTCTACTAGGGGAAATCAAGCGTATTCTCTACGCCGGCGAGCACCTCGCTCCCGACTAAGAATAAACGCAAATCAGGCCGCGCCTCTTCAAACAACACCAGTAATATGAAATGATCCGGCTTTGCAGTCGGTCAAATGAGGGACACTCAATATGAAATGTCTTTGGGGTCTCTGGCCTGACCAGTTCCCCCGCGGACAAAGTCTCAGGGAATCGCTCTAATCAATGCACACTAAGCACGCAAATATACCGGGCTATACCGAGGAGAGAACGTCCGCACACGATCTAGCAGTCCTAACACAAGCAGGCGTACCTGAGGGTCGAGATGTAGTCGGGTGGCGGTGTTCCTGGTCCTTTATCCGGAGCTGGGGACTTGCGCGCGTCGAGGCAAAAACCAAAGTCTATTACTGAGGGGAGCGCGCCATCCCAAAGCGTGCCCGGGAGATCTTGTGGGTTGACGACGAAAACTCATCATCCGTAAATAATTCTTACGGGTGTAATTACCCTTGCTTGTTAATTGGGGGAGGCATGTTCAAACAGTTCGTGATGGTGTTAAAATACCAAAAAAATCGAAGAGGAGATGCTCTTAGTCTCTGGCAAGAGGCGTATCTCAGGCCGTCACCGGAAACTGTATCAGCAAGTATCAGCAAGGCAGGAGATTTCGACACGAGTCCCCTAGCCCCAAATGTGTGGTAGCCACACGTTTGTGGAGCTCACGCATGGGTGCCGAAAATCAGGTTGAGATGCCAAAATACGGTGAGCTTGGTAAGACTCCGACGAATAGACAATCGACGAAACGTCTCCCACCCCCCACGCCGTGGTCATCATCAAAGCCGGGATCATGGTGATCCTTTCGTCACCACGACAGAGCCATCCTTGTTGGCTCGATACTGTATCGTCGTGAGACTACGAAGCTGTCGAAAAAGATCCCATCGGAGCCTCCGCCGAGTAGAGACGAGGGGCACCACCCATTAGCCGCTCCCAATCAAACCCACCCCGTGTTTTGGATCCCGATGTCCCGTTTGTGAGATCTCACCCCGTTGGGAATCCAAACTTGGGATCTGAACCCTGCTGTAAATGCCCGGGGCCTTTCTGGCCACATGCTGGAAACTTTGGAAAGAAGAGACGACCAGCTGCTGAACTGCTCGGGAAGGGGGTGTGGGTGGTGGGTGGATCTCTCTCCTCTTTGGGAGAGACCCCAATCGCCACTCGCGCTTCTGCGTCTCCAGACCCAACGGCGTATTCTCTCCTTAACGATGCGTCTCTTGTTCGCTCTCGCGGCGCTCGCGGCCGCAACGGTCTCCGCACAGGACGCCCGGCCCGTCGATGGCATCTACGACAAGTGCTCGCCCGCCGGCACCGAGCAGTTTGTGGATAACCTCAATGCCGCGTCCAACGGCTGTACGGCCTCGAGCTCCTACGACTGGGGCGGAGATGTGGACCCGACGAGCACACAGCGCGCCGAGATCTGCAAGTGCTCGGTCGCGCCGTTCCAAGTGCCCAAGTGTTCGTGGATGAAGGCCGTGTACAATATCTCGGTGAGGGAACACTTTGACTATGTGTACAAGTGCGACTCGTTTGGCGGCAAGGCCAAGCCGGCGGTCACCGAGGTCGCAGCGTTGGTCGGCGGCGCCAACTCGTCGGTGACGGATCTGTGCACGACGCTGCAGATCGGCACGTTCACGCCGGCGATCAAGATGGCGTCGAGCTGCCTCGGAAGTACGTCGTACAACTGGGGCGGCACGGCCAACCCGACCGATGCGCAGTACGGCGAGATCTGCAAGTGCGCGGCCGTAGACGACCCGACGATCCCGTCCTGCTCGGTCATGAAGGGTCCCGACAAGGTCACGCTCGCCGACCACTACCACTGGGTGCTCAAGACCAAGTGTCCGATCATTATTGCATCGGGAGCGGGTACGACGGGCTAGTGTTTTGGCTGTGGCATTCGTTGATCTCTGACGATGTGGTTGTTTGCAGGGAGCAAGTCGTCCTCGTCAAGCAGCACTGGTCTGATCGTTGGCATCGCCGCGGGTGCCGTGGTGGTGGCGCTGATAGTCGGCTTGTTCGTGTGGAAACGCAAGCGCGCTGCTAAGCAGGTGCAGTATCAGTGTGAGGACCCCATGAACGCCATGCGCTCACCCGTGGCTTTCCAGCCCATGCATGCGGCGCCGCCGTACGGCAACAAGAGCACAGATGCACGACCGAGTGGTAGCATCTCCACGGTCGCGACGACCATCTCGACGGCCAACGGCAACGTCAGCCACGGTACCAACTCGAGCACGCGCTCCACCGAGACGGGCAAGTGGGACGACCCCACAATCATCGCTGTCCGCATTCCGTTTGACTCGATCTTTGTCGGCTCGTTGCTCAGCCGTGGTGGGTTTGGTGAAGTGCACAGCGGTACATGCCGTGGCGAGACCGTCGCGATCAAAAGTCTTCTCCCAGAGCGGCGCAAGGACCTCGCGCAGATCGATGACTTCCTCAGTGAAGTCAAGCTCCTGTCGTCGCTCGAGCATGAGCGGATTGTCAAGTTTATCGGTGTGGCCTGGAACTCGCTCAGTGATGCGTGCATGGTGGTCGAGTTTATGGAGAACGGAGACCTGCGTTCGGTGCTCGGCCGTTGGGACGCGCCGGGACCCGAACACCGTCCAACTGGTTTCGATGTGGACAAGGTGAAGATCGCTCTGCACGTTGCCCATGCACTCGTGTACTTGCACTCGCTGCAACCTATCGTCGTGCACCGTGATCTCAAGTCCAAGAACGTGTTGTTGGATGCGAACTTTGATGCCAAGCTGACGGACTTTGGTATCTCGCGTGAACGCGCCGACTCGACGATGACCGCAGGCGTCGGCTCGTCGTTGTGGATGGCGCCCGAGGTGATGATGGGTGCTCGCTACGACGAGAAGGCCGACATTTTCTCATTTGGTGTTGTGCTGTCGGAGTTGGACACTCATCAGCTGCCGTACTTCCACGCCAAGGTGTCGGAGAGTGGCCAGAAGCTGCCCGAGGCTGCGATATTGCAGCAGGTGATGCTCGGTCGTATCAGCGTGGGCTTCACCGACCGTGCGGATCCGGAACTCATCCAGTTGGGTCGCGAGTGTGTGAGTGTGGACCCGAAGCAACGTCCGACCACGGCGCAGGTGCTTCACCGCGTGCACCAGGTCACGCGGCAGTACAAGTAAGTACCAAACGAATGCAATCTACGTGAACTGATATAATTCGGCGACGAGCTCCGCCATTCATGCAACTACGAGTCCATCATTTAGCTCTGTGTGTCCGTCACTTCGTTCGAACACGCCAATAATAGATTGTGGACACTCGTAATCTAGATTGAGCCCTCGAACATATTTTCGTCAAATCTAGATTATGTACAGAAAAAGCACGATTCTTCAGATTAGCTATGGAGTGATCTGGACTTGGACTTGGACTTGACTAGAATGGTTCTCAAGTCCAAGTCCACGATCTTGCACAGTCCGTACCTGGCTCGAACACGGATTAGATCCGTAAACCCTTGATCATCTGCCTTTTCACCAACTTGCGACTAGAGTGTTAGTTGGGCAAATCTCCACAGGGTTTCGTGCAGGTCACCCTCGGCCATGCGTTCATTCGCCGCGCTCTTCGCGTCTACGCACGCCGCGTCGGACTGACAGTGGTAGGCGCAGTGGTGGCGTTGCTGGCCGCGAGGCCGCGGCGGAAGAAGTCAGCAAACTTGTCGAACGGAATCAGCTCCGTGCGGTCGTACAGATCGACGTGGCCGGCGCCGCGCACCCAGTGGAGCTCCTTGGGCTCGCCCGCGCGTGCGAAAGCGTCCTCGCTGAACTCGCGCGAGTGCGCCTGGTCGCCCGAGACGAAAAGCATCGGCCGCGGCGCAATGGTCTCGATGTCGTCGAACGGGTAGAAATTGAGCAGCTTGATGTTGGAGGAGAGCCGCGGGTGCGTCGTGAGGTTGCGCGAGCTGCCGACGGGCGTGAACTCGCCGCACGACGTGCGGTAGTAGTCGAAAAACTCAACTTGGACGGCAGGCGTGTCGGCCGTGAGCTCGTGGGTCGTGCCGCCCGTGTAGACGGGCTCGCCGCCCGCCGCTTCGACCCAGCGCTGCCGCGAGGTCTGCGCGACAAGCTCCTTGCGCTGCTCGAGCGTGAAAGCCTTGTTGAGTCCTTGGCGCGACACGGTGCCCATGTCGTACATGCTGGAGGTGGCGACGGCCTTGATGCGCGAGTCAATCTTGGCGGCGCTGATGGCGAACGAGCCGCTGCCGCAAATGCCCAGCGCGCCGATGCGCTCGCGGTCCACGAAGCTCTGGAGCCCGAGGTAGTCGACAGCGGCGCTGAAGGTCTCGGCGTACAGGTCCGGCACGACGGCATTGCGCGGCTCACCGTCGCTGGCCCCCCAGAAAGCCATATCGACCGAGATCACGACGAAGCCTTCCTCCGCGAGCTTTGTCGCGTAAAAGGTCGGCGCTCTGCTTTTTGACAGCGCCGTACGGGTGGCTCACTATGACGGCGGGCGCGCCCGTGCGGGAGATGTTCTTGGGCGTGAAGAGATTGGCGCCGATCTTCATGCCGAACTGGTTAGGGAACGACACGGGCTGGACAGCGACGAGGTTGCTGCGGTAGAAGTTGTTGGCGCCGAACGTGAGGTTCTGCTCGTTGGCTGGGGCGCACGCGACGACGGCGACGGCCGTGAGCACAGCGAATGTACGTCCAGAGAACATTGTAGTTCGAGAGGTAACTTGGTTGTTGTTGGATGTCTTGAGTGGTTGGCTGCGAAAGTCAAAGTGAGGAACGCAGGGCTGGGTTTGCCTGCCGGCCGGCCTAGCGCGGACGCGTGGGGGATGACATGGGAGAGCAGCCGGGTCCGTAGCCACGGGCCACTGCGCGACGATGGCGTTAATCTATGTTATCCTCTTGTGCATCGGACAGATCGACTAAGCCACGACCGCTGTGTCGAGTCGGAGGCGGCCCCACTGCGGTGGTGGGTGGTGGTACGCCGAATACCCGCAGGCGTTGGACACGGATGGTGCGACCATCATTCTCGCTGTGTTGAAGTGGTGGACAAAGTGATGGTCTTTGCTGAAACATGAGACCGTGGTGCACGGTAGTCGTCACGCGGGCAAAAGCCGATGGCCCACAGCAAGCAGGCATACCCTTGAGCGATCGTATGCGTGGATGATACTGCATGGCACCAAGCAGCCAGTCGTACACACCGACGTTGGTTAGACGGCGACTACGTATTGGCCACGCCACAGGCTTGGAGGAGTCTGGCAAACGCTGGCCCATCTTGTCCAGAACGGACAAGGACATAACTTTGTTGTTTGTTTGTTTGTGGTATATTAGATACAAGATGTCTCTGATCACGATAACCCTTCGCGCGTGAACAAGCCCCGCGCGGGTAACTAACACACCCCACACCACACTTTTTGGATCATGCAAACACGTCAAAAGCCAACGGGGTAACTACTTCCGTTGTGCTGGAGACGCGGAAAGAGAAGCGTAAGGACCTCCGCTGCAGCAGGCTGCGCGGAGTTGGGCTGAGCCCGTCCGAACGCTTGAAGAAACACCGAGAGAAGTTGGTTGGCAAAGCCAGGTCCCGTCAGTGGTGGACGCTGGATCAAAGGGCGGCACCACACCGCGCAAATCACAGCAGGTTCTCGTCTTAGGCCTTGATGTCTTGGAGCAATGACGGCCGTGACGTTCAATCGTACTCCCTCGCGCCCTCGTGGCGCTTCCTTCGCCGTCGTCTGTGACGACCTGGTGGACAAGGCCAGGTCGCCACAGCGTCGGTTGCTTCTTCGCCTTCGGCAGGAGAGACCTTGTTTCCCAGGCAAGATCCCCTTGACGTAGGTTATTCTTCGCCGTCGTCTGTGACGACCTGGTGGACAAGGCCAGGTCGCCACAGCGTCGATTGCTTCTTCGCCAACGGGGGAAAGAATCCCTTAGTCTGGCATCACGTTCCCGCCCTTTGCCTTGGTGTCTTGGAGCAGAGACGGCGTTGACGTTCATTCGCACTCCATGGTCGCGGCGGTTTTACACGGCGCGGAGGCACAATCCCGCCTAGCTCTTGCGGCACACCTTCTGTCGCCCACCATCGTCCCCACCCCCGAACCCACCGCCGCCGTCGAGCTCCCCGTGCGCCATGAGCAATCTTCCATGCGCGAGCGGCCCAACGAGCGGCCTACCACGACTGGAAACCAGACCTCCGTTACTGTAGCCACCAGAATGCGCGCAAGCTGGAGCCCATTGATCGCCTGCACTGAGAAACTAGGACTGGCCATTCAGTCAGAGCGAACGTGCCGACCACAGGCAGGGTCCCGACAACGCCGCTACGACAGACTGGCGCACGCGCCCGAGAAAGTAGGCTCACTTCTGTGCGCACAGCGTGAGTGCGTGGCATGACGTGCAGTCGCCTGGGGACGATCAAACACATCGATCTCCTGCTCCGGATCAGTAGTCCGGCCAAAGCAGCTCATCGCCGAGTATATCGATCAGGTCGCACAATAGAAAGCGTGCTTGGGGCTGGCAGCACTCAACACAATGGTGTGCGCGCTGTGACCTGGGTATTGTGAACGGGCGGTGTTCGTGCGGCGCGTGGAGGGCCTTGACCCTGACGACATGCGTCGTTCGAGTGGAACGGCTGATGAGCCGCTGACCCCCACAAACAGATTGGCTGCACATCTGTATGCATTAGTAGAGGTGTTTCCCCTCAACTGATCCATTCCGCCAGCTGTGACGATAGGACGATTACCAAGCACGGAAGGGAGACAGTTCGAATCCCCCCAATCTCTCCCTCGACGAGAAATCCGCCGCCGCGGAGGGGTTTGGTTTGTCCTCTGCCTCGTGCCATTGCCATGGTTCTTGAGGTCTTCAACGACCGGCAAGAGCGGACGCCTGCCCGCGCACGGGCTGTCAATCCGGAAGGGATGGGGATCTCCTTCTCGTTCTGCTTTGTGCGCTGGATCCAGTGTCCCCCTCCACCGCTGCTCGCAAGACCGCATGCCATGCTAGCGTTGGGCGGCAGACCTCAGCAACAGCCATCGCTATCCGGTACGCCACCACGACGAGAAGCATCTTGTTCTCTAATAAAGACCAACGCCGTTGGCTGCACGGTGCGGCTTGGGGTCCTCACCGGTCTGTCCTCGCGAGTCGTGTGTTGCGTGTTGGGTGGGCGGCTTCCCAGCGACAGCCTTGACTTGCGACTCGACGGTGCCGATCGCGCGGTCTCTGCGCGGATGGTAATCACCAGGCCGCATTGCGGCTGGTTGCTCAGAGCAACTTGCTCTGGCCGCCGGGGCCCACCGAGCCCAGCCCACCGTGAGGACCAGAGGTCTGGCCAAAGTCGCTTGAATTCCGTCTTCTTCCGCGCCACCGGCTGGCGTCACATCCCCCGAACCGAATACTCCGCCGACAAGGGGTACAGTACAGTAATAGAGAGAGACCGCAGTCTGTCTGACTGCCTCGAGCCTGACAATAGCGGGAAGACAGCCGCCGCGTCCATACGGTGGCGCGGACGGATGCGGACGCGGATGGCGACCACGGCCACCGCCGCCTGTGTAGGAGCGAGCCGCCGTCCACACCCACACCGCGTTGCAGCCGCCGTCCCCACCGCGTAAAGGGAAGCTCGATCGTCAGTCCAGGAGGCCATTCGGGATTCCTCCGCTGTGGCCACGCACCCTCCGCCACACTCCTCCGTCCACGACCACCACCATGAAGGCCTTCTCGCTCCTCACGACGCTCGCGCTCGCGGCGCTGGCCGTCACGACCGCCGACGCCGCCAAGTGTAACGCCAAGACCACGGCGCCGGCGCCCGCGAGCACGCCCGCGCCGGCTCCGGCTTCGGCTCCGGCCGCCACCACCAAGGCCCCGGCCCCGGCGGCCACCACCAAGGCGCCTGCGCCGGCGGCCAGCACGCCCGCGGCCGCGGACAACGACGCCCCCGCCCCCGCCCCCGCGGCCGGTGGCGGCGCTGCGGCCGGCGGCGCCAAGTCGGCCGGCTGCGGCAAGCCGGCGGCGCTCACGTCGGGCGTGCAGAAGATCACGGTGGGCGGCAAGCAGCGCGAGTACACGCTCCGCGTGCCGGAGAACTACGACTCGAGCAAGCCGTACAAGTTCATCTTCACGCTCCACTGGCGCGGCGGCAGCATGGGCGACGCCGTCAAGAACGCCGGCGGCTGGTACGGCCTCGCGGCGCTCGCCAAGGAGACCGCGATCTTCGTGGCGCCGCAGGGCAACGGCGCCGGCTGGGCCAACCCGGGCGGCGAGGACGTCAAGTTCATGGAGGAGATCATGAAGACCGTCGACGCCGGGCTCTGCGTCAACACGAACCAGCGCTTCTCCACGGGCTTCAGCTGGGGCGCCGGCATGAGCCACGCGCTCGCGTGCGCCGTGCCCGACAAGATCCGCGCCGTGTCGCTGATCGCCGGCGGCCTCATCAGTGGCTGCGACGGCGGCACCAAGCCCGTGGCGTACCAGCTCATGCACGGCAACAACGACAACGTGCTCTCGCCCACGATGGGCAAGTCCATCATGGAGACGTTCGTCAAGGCCAACGGCTGCACGGCCCAGAACGCGCCGCTGCCGGCCAGCGGCTCGGGAACGCACATCAAGACCGAGTACAAGGGCTGCAAGGACGGCTACCCGGTCATCTTCACGGGCTTTGACGGCGGCCACGTCGCCGAGCCGGCCGACAAGGGCAAGCAGAACTTCGCGCCGCAGGAGACCTGGCAGTTCTTCTCGCAGTTCTAGAGCGTTTTTTGCGTGACTGTGTCGGCGGCGGGAACGGTCTCGCGTCCTCCCCCGCCTTCGCCCCTCCCCCTCTTCTTCCTCTTCGCCTGTTGTCGTCGCCTGGATACAATAAAGGCGGCATATAACTATATGTAAGCAAATCAATCGACGTTTGGTTCCAGATGTGAATCACGAGAAAATGAACGACGTACTATGTTCTGCCGCTCGCTTGGTCTCCGCATCACTAATAGGCTGGATGCCCTGGCGCGCGCAGGACTGGTACAGTGGCGGGCTGTCGTCCTTGACCCCAAAGAATCCAAATGAGTGTCGACACGATCGCATCGAGACGCTCGCTCTTCAACCTGCGACGACCCATCTCCGCTCTCTCTCGCTGGCTTCCACCTCGCGCGTGCTCAGTGTGACGACGTTTGCGCTGCAAACGTGTGTACTGTAGTGGCTTGTCCAGCGTGTGGCGCCTCGGGAGTTCGGGCCGCCGATCTGCTCGCACCGCAAAGCACCTGGAAAATTCCTCCCAGGGAGTTGCGCCGGATCTGCGCAGTGCCCCACGATGGGGTCTGCTCCCATTCCGACCGCCTGAGCCACTTCGCTCTGCGCTCTCGGAAACGGACACCACTATCCAGAGACACAGAGAGACCGTCCTGATCAGGAGCCAAGTGGCGAGCTCTCTCTCTCCTCTGGATATCCCAGGACGCAGCACCAGAAGTCTCAATTCGTCGCAGCGTTGCGGCAGCCATCAAACGAACCACACGGAGGGGAAGAGACGTATGCAAGTGGAACTGACCACCCCTACATGCAAGCTTTCACGAAAGGTATCGATTATGAAAGGATATCTAGAGGCTTACTTTATTTAATTATGATATAGAACAACAAACACATTGACTTTGGAGGGGATACAGTTTTAGACGATTTGTACATATCCGTCCTGAACGCTCAATCAAGGCACGGACGCGACCAGCCGGAGCCCCACGGCTCCAGCGCACGGACAGGACGAACAATCTTGGAGGCTCCGCGAGTCGCGGACCGCGACTCTCCGCACCACAACATCTCCGTGTGCTGTGTGTGTGCTGGGGCATCGCATCCTGGTCCAAATTTTGATGGGTGCCGTCGGACAGAGGCAGAGATCGGGAGCTTCCCGCAACGGTGACGTTCGGCGTATGGTGGTCTCAATCCACTGAGCAACCGTAATCGCTCCTCCTTGGACGCAGGACTGAACAGCTCACGACACTCACGATAGAGCGTCCAGGCCAGGGCATATCCTGCTATCCCTAGGGGAGACTGGCTAGCCAAAGCTCACTCTGGAATTCTCCACGTCCCGGTTCAATCCCCTCGCTTTCCGAACAACAATGCGCTTCTTCTCGACGCTCACGACGCTCGCGGCCACAGCCCTCATGGCGCTTTCGCTGCCTTCGGCTGACGCGCAGCAGAACAACAAGCCGCTGCCATTCGACGGCCGCCTCCAGTCGCTCACGACGGCCACGCTCAACGAGACGTACATGCTCCACATCTTCACGATGCGCCCCAACAACACCGTGGGCAACCCGGCCGACTACCTCTCGGTGGCGCCAAAGGGCCGCTCGCCGGCCTACAACGGCGACACGGGCGTCGTCACCGTCGCCGTGGACGACAAGGCCATCTTCAAGGAGATGTACAACTTCCGTCGCTCGGAGCTGGTGCAGTTCGTGGCCGGCAACCCGACGGGCACGACGTTCTTCCGCGCGAGCATCCGTGCCGACGAGCCCATCCAGAACAAGTACACGTGGCAGGCGTTCTTCCCCGAGTCGCACGTGTTCGACGTATACATCGACTTCAAGCAGTCGCCGCCCAAGCTCCAGTTCCTCGCCGACTCGTGGACGCTCCAGTTCGAGACCGAGTTCAAGTACAAGACTTGGACCAACGTGGGCATCGCCGTCGAGAGCTCCGGCCTCATCACGTTCTACGCGAGCGAGGGCGACGCGCCGCTCCAGAAGGTGTTCACCACCACCAAGCCGCTCGCGGCCGACAAGATCCCGGCCGACTACGAGCTCCACTTCGGCATGCTGCTCTACTCGGAGACGGCCAACCCGCCGATGGTCGCGAATCACCAGGACAAGCTCAGCTTCAGCGGCGTGAGCGTCGACAAGACCGGCCTCTCGGACGCTGTCGGCGGGGACGACGACGACGACGATGACGACGCCACCACCAAGCCCACGGTCACCACCGCCAAGCCCACGACCAAGCCGGTGAACTGCAAGGCCAGCCGTAAGTAAGAAAGGAGAACTGTGTGTGGGAGCAGAAGTGTAGCCATGTTAGGAGCTTTTTGTTACAAACCCACCAGTGCATAGCATACATTCCGTTGGAAACACAAATAACAATACCAACAATTGCGTTCTTAACCATCGGACCCTACCATCACTCTGGGCATGCCAATGGACTCCAATCATCGGTCTCACTTGCATTCGACACACATCCCGCGATCGCCATGGCCGACGACGCTTCCCCGCAGCAGCAGCAGACGCAGCAGCATGACCGCCCCGAGTACGTTGGCTGTCCACCACCACCACGTCCCTCCTCTGCGTCTGGGATTTGTCTTGTTCTAACGGTATGATGCGTTCTCTTTGTGGCACTCGGCAGACGCCTGCGGCCGCGCCGACTCGAGCCCGACACAGTCTCGTACCTGAAGGAGGTGGCCGAGACGCTCGTGCACAACAAAGACGACGAGCTGAGCGCCGAGGACGCCGAGATGCTGCTCTGGAACGTGCTGGAGGAGCTAGCGCCGCGCGCGGCGAGCGCGGCCTCGGACCGCCATGCCGGCGAGCTCATCGAGCTCTTCCTGCCGCGCATGGGCGACGCGCAGCTGCGCTTCTTCCTCCACAAGATGGAGGGCTACTACAGCCACCTGTGGACCAACCGATACTCGTCCCACGTGCTCCAGCACGTGCTGTCGCGCGCGAGCGCGGTCGTCGCCAAGGAGGTGGACGGCGACGACAACGATGATGATGATGAGGAGGAAGACGAGCGCGTCAAGGACACGCCGGCGATGAGCGAGATTGTGGTCAACATGGTGAGCGAGGTCGAGGGCGAGTGGCTCTCACTCATGAACGACGTGAGCGCGAGCCATGTGCTGCGGTCCGTGCTGGCCGTACTGGCTGGGCGCCCGCTGGTCGCCGAGAAGCGCGGCAAGAAGGGCAAGCACCGCGTCGTGACGTTTGGCGAGGCCAAGGGCGGCGAGGACGAGCGCTTCGCCGTGCCGCCGTCGTTCGACGCGCTTTTCCAGCAGCTGCTGCGCAAGGTGCGCGGCGCGCCCACGCAGCAGGTGATGACGCTCATGTACGACACCAACTCGGGCCCGGTGCTCGCTGCGGCGCTCAAGCTCGCGCCGCTCAAGGCCAAGCACAAGCTCGCGCAGCACCTATTGCAGTGGAGCGACGAGGCCGCGAGCGCAAAGATCTTTTACGACTTTGCTGGCGACGCCGTAACGAGCCACTTCCTCGAGGCGCTGTTCGCGAGCGTGGGCGACGATTTCTTCGCGGCCATTTTCCGGCGCTGCCTGTCGGGCAAGCTGCTCGAGTTCGCGCAGCACGGCATCGCCAACTACGTCGTGCAGAACGCGATCCAGCGTGTGTCGACCAGCGATTTGGCGCTCGAGGTGCTGCGCGAGCTGGACGGCGCGCTCTGGACGCTGCTGTCCACGGGCCGCGCGGGCGTCGTCTGGCGACTCGTCGAGATGTGCCGCCGCCTGGACCTGCACAAGCGCGAAATCTACGCGGCCGTCGTGGACGCCGTCAAGAAGCAGGAGAGCAAGAAGCCCGAGGCCGCGCGCAAGGACGTGGTGCCGGCGCTGCTGGCGCTGCAGCTGTCCACGGGCGGCAGCGCCAAGGTGCACCTGAACGTGCTGGGCGCCAAGATCGTCGCCGAGCTGCTCGCGTTCGAGTACGACGCGTACCTGGAGCCGCTGTACCGCGGCATCGTGGACCTCAACGCCGCGCAACTGCTCGCGCTCGCGACCGACTCGACCGGCAGCCGCTGCGTCGTGGAGCCCATCTGGGAGAGCGACGACGCCGCGCGCGCGTGGGTGCGCGAGGCGCTGTTCGCCAAGTTCGTGGGCCGCTTCGGCGAGCTCGCGCTCGACCGCCTCGGCGCGTTCTCGGTCATCAAGTGCTACGAGCGCCTGGGCCTGGCCGACAAGGCCGTCGTGGCCGAGGAGTTGCTGGCCGTGGAGGGCAAGCTCAGCGGCAGCCACTTCGCGCAGCTCGTGATGAACACGGTCAACCTGTACGAGTTCCGCAACAACCGCGAGAAGTGGGAGGCGCTGTACGAGAAGAAGGACAAGATCGCCGACCTCTTCAAGGATGTCGTGGGCGGCGACGACGAGGACGGCGCCCAGCAGAAGAAGAAGAAGAAGGACAAGAAGAAGGACAAGACCAAGGACGCCAAGGCGGACAAGAAGCGCAAGGCGCCGCCGTCGTCGTCCACTGCCACCACCACGGAGGACATCACGGCCATCATGGGCGCGCTGCGCGGATCCGTGGACTCCAAGAAGAGCAAGAAGAAGTCCAAGAAGCAGCGCCGCGAGGACGAGGACGACGCCTAAGAACAGACCTATTGCCGTATACCCACCCTACTCTACCTCATCATACACTAGAGACTACTATTGCTTGCTTTGCCTGTCGGTTGTTGCTTTTAAATACGGCGATCGCCTAGCGCCGCGCGCGCGCGTACACGAGCCGGAAGCCGCCGAGCCGGCGCCACGCCGAGGGCGGCGACGGACCACCGGCGGCACTGCCCGTGGCGGCGGCTGCTGGGCCATGGGGCGCCATCGGCTGCCGCACAAACACGCGGTTCACCAGCTTCATCTTGGCGCCGATCGTGCGTTCCGGGAGAAACTGGAGGTCTTCGTGCGGGAACGCGGCCGTGGACACGGTCTCGAGCACCTCGCCGTTCACAAAGAGCCGCTGCTGCTTCCAGCACTCGATGCGCATGCGCACGTGGTAGGACCGCGCGCCGGGCGAGCGCGCCCAGCGGAACGTCTCGAGGTACGCGATGAGCCGGTCGGGCGCCTCGAAGCGCGTCGAGCCGATGTAGTCGCCGTCGGCGCCCTCGCCCATGGCCGTGGACCAGCCGTGCGGCGCGAAGCGGAACACGCGGCTCTTGCCGTCCAGCACGAGCCGCGTGGCCTCGACCTGGGCCGTCGCGAACGCCGCGCGCGAGGCCACGCAGAGCAGCCGCTGCTCGAGCTGCAGCGCCACCTGCACGCGCGCGAGCTGCGCCATGAGGTCCAGCACGCCCACGAGCGAGAGCGCGTCCGCGTGTAGCGCGTCCTGCGGCTTCCACGTCGACTCCTCCACGTCCAGCGCCCAGTCGCCCGTCCACGCGCGCTCCACCGGGTGCAGCGGCACGGGCTCACGCGCAGGCACGGGCGTCGCGCCTGTGGCACCCGTGGCACTCGTGGCACTGCCACCGACCGTGGGCGGCCGCAGCACCGACGCGGCGGGAGGCGTGCGGAGCCCGGCGCGCTGGTTGCGCGTCGTGGCCGACGAGAACGCGATGAACGAGTCGCGCATCTGCGCCACGAACGCGCGCCAGCCGAGGAAGCCATGCTCGCCCAGGATCTGGCGCACCACGGGCCGCTTCGGGTGGAACAGCTCGTGCGTGTACACGGCGGCGATGATCTCCTCGGCGGCGTTCGCGAGCGAGCCGAGCGGGCTCGCGGCGAACACGGCGCGGTCGAGCTGCGCCTCGAGGTCCACGAGCCACTGGAGGAACGCGCGCCGCAGCAGCGCCTTGTCCGTGAGCGCGGCCGTGTGGCGCGCCACGAACTCGCGCGTCCACCAGCGCATCTCCTCGCTGAAGAACCACATCGCGGCCTGCGCCATGGCGCGCAGCAGCACGTCCAGCTCGCGCGAGAGCGCCGGCGGCGCCACGCCGCGGCGGCGGCTCGACGGCTGCACCTGCGCGTGGTCCAGCAGCACGCGCGCGAACGCGTTGAGCTTCTCGAGCTTGTGGCCGGGCGCGCCCGCGGCCACGAGCGGCTCGAGCACCTGGCGGTTCATCAGGTGCACGAGCTCGTCCACGAACGCCGCGTAGTAGTCAAGCGGCGTCCACTGCACAAAGTAGTACACGAGCGCGAGGTTCTTGGAGACCGTCACGAGCCGCGCGTTCGCGTGCTCCCAGAGCACGCGGTCCTCAAACAGCTCGGGCTGCGTCGCGGTCCGCAGCGTGGCCAGCGGCGGCGCCTCGTACGCGGCACCGACGGGGGCCGCGCCGCCGAGCCGCCGACGTCGCTTGGTCTCGCTGTCGTCGCCCGGGGCGCCGAGCCGCTTGCTGGTGTGGATCGAGTGGCTGTGGCCGTGGCCGTGGAGGTGGTGGCCGTCGTAGCGCGCGTCCGCGCCGCCGCCCATGGACGGCGACGGCTCGCGGGGCGCGGCGTCCGCCTTGTTGGTGGTGGTGGCCGTGGCCGTGGCTGTGGCTCCAGTCGCGGCCGGTGCGGGCAGCCCCTCGGTGGGCGCGCGGCGGTACGAGATGACCGTGAACTCGGGCGACGCGACCACGCCGACCACGCGCAGCGCGCCGCCCTGGGCGTCACCCTCGCCCTCGCAGCGCTCAAACACGTAGGCCTTGAGCACGTGGCGCATGAGCCGCTGGGCCTTGTTCGCGCCGCTCTCCCAGTCGTAGTACCAGCGCGAGTAGACCTTGCCGTTGAGCTGGTACACGAGCGTGTGGTCCGAGATGGCCTGCGCCACGCGCTTCATGGCCGACGCCAGCGCCGACGCGCGCTCCTTGATGCCCGGGATCCACGTGCCCTCGGGGTTGTCCTCGCTCTGCGTGTCGCGCACCACGGCGCTGGACGCGAGCGTGTCGCCCACGCGGAGCCCGTCCTCCGACGAGCACTCGAAGCGCGCGAACAGGAACACGTTGTCGGCGAGCCGCGCGCGCGTCGCAGATCCAGATCCGGTGCCGGATCCGGATCCAGAACTGCCGGATCCAGAGATCGGGTTGCCGGACGCTCCGGATTCGGATCCGGCGAGCGGCGCGGTCTGGACGATCACGTGGAGTGACGAGCCGCAGTAGCTGCGCTCGATGTGGTTGGGGCAGCAGTGCGGGAAGCAGCTATAGACCCAGGGGAAACAAGATACCAACGTTAGACGCCCGCGCTAACATGTTGCGCGCAGCCACGCCGCTGATGGACGACACGCGAAAAACCTACCGGAGAATCTTTAGGCCCTTGGTGCGATTACTTCTCTTGTACTCGGGCAGGAAGAGCTCGCTGTGGTCGCACTCGAGGCGGCAGAACGAGAGCGAGTCCACGCGCACGCCGGCTCCGGCAGGGGATGCGTCCATGGCCATAGGAGCGTGTTGAACGCGCTTGTGCGTTTGTTGGCTGCGCGGGGCGGCGGCCGGAGACTCGATAGGCCGCCAGGGGCTTCTCTCCGAGCGCGCAAGTTTCGTTGTTCGATGCGGAATCCCAAGGGCCTGGTAGACTCGTGCGCCCCGCCGGCTGTTGGAAGGAAACAAGACCAACAAACTGGTGGGTTGCCTCGTTGCCTAGGGTGGGCGGAAGTGGCAGCCGCGGTGTTTAAAACAGGGATGGAACTGGACGACAAGGGAAAAACACAAAGGTGGACAAGTAGAAACCCTACCCGCGATTTTGGGTCGACTGGATTGGCTGAAAAACAAAATCCTACCTACCATTTGTGAAACCCC
Source organism: Pythium folliculosum (assembly GCA_023336295.1). Taxonomy (NCBI): domain Eukaryota; phylum Oomycota; class Peronosporomycetes; order Pythiales; family Pythiaceae; genus Pythium; species Pythium folliculosum. The sequence continues at coordinate 9,209 of JAADWV010000488.1, read as the reverse complement.
CGCTGAAACCGATATACCCCTACCCGCGGCGAAGTGACCACGTGGAAGCTTGGGGCGTCCAACCCAGTCCTCCACGGACCAAGGTCCGTGACGATCAGCTTGAGCGGGCCGGATGTCACCACGATGTCCCGTGGACGGCGCGAATACGACGCGGTCCTTGACGCCGACTCGACCACTCTACTGGCGTAGCGTGGTTGCGTGAATGGGTATGGGGAGTATCGGTGCGGCTTATCGTCCGTCCATCTCGAGCATACTCCCACACACGCAGCTGAGAATGACGGGACCCGTCCACTCGGCCACTGACGTCCGTCCGGGCGGCGCAGCCGCGTCTTCGCCGTCGCGTCGCTGGCGCACGGCACACAGCGGTGGGTAAGTTCCTCACAACGCAGGTAATGGTGAACGAGGGGAGGGGAGGGAACGGATCGCTGCTGGCGTAGGCTGCATGGCCTGTCTGCTCCATAGTGGCCCACGCTACCGTCCGAAGAAGTCCTCCCATCGGTCTGCGGGACCACTGCATCTGCTGGGGCGAGTGGAGGTGGCACTGGGACCGCATCAGCAATCATTGGACCGCGGGCAAGAACCGTCGACCGTATCCTTCACTGGTCCAGCGGACGTCGGCACATTACTGATCAATGCCACTCACCTGGCGATGGCACTGGCGAGCAGCTCCTGACGCCGACGCCGACGCTGTGCAATGGAGCCGCGGGATGGGAGGAGAGCGCCGTGCGGGAAGCAATCCCGTCGTGGCGCCTGCCACCGGTGTGTCGAGAAGATTACTTACGCACGCCGCGTTGCACAGGGATTGCATCTTTAGTGCACGTACGGGGCGAATCGCTCATGGCAGGCTTTTAGACCGCGGCTTTGGCCATCACGGGAAAGCACGGTGAGGGAGACTAGACCTCCCTATCCACGATACGGTACGTACAAGTACGAATGAATGGGATAGAGGCTGCCCGTGGCAGGAGGAGTGCACGGCAAGCACGCACAGTGGGCGTGCGCGAGTTGCGACCAGAGGAAGCGGAAGCTTTGCGCAAGTGCCACTAGCTGTGCACGATGGCATTGCCACGCGCGTTTGGCTCCACGGCGATTTCGAGCGACGCCCAAGAAGCCAGTCCACGTCGGCCTCTTCATTTGGTCCGGGATGGGAGCTTTTGATGGAGATGCGTGTGCGCCACGCAATGCGACGCGAGAACCAGTGGCAAGAGTAGTGCACAGTACGGTAGCAGACGTTCACGGCAGACACGGCGCGCGAAGATGGTGGACTCTCGCGCTTCCGGCTGGCTTGAAGCGGGAAGATGGATCCAAGACGTCTTTGAGTGATTTGCGATACTAGCGCACACAAATATGCCAATAACAGATATAGCTTGTTCATCACTCCCGTGAGGAATGTTTGTCAGAACTCAGCTTTGGAGCCCCTCGCGTAAAATCAATACGAGGGCCTGGCAGCGCCTCCCAAACGACCTCCACGCAGTTGTCACCTTCACCAACTTGACCTGACGTGTTGAGCCTGGCTCTAATGAAGGCCAGCCGCCCGTCGATCTTCTCGCTCTCCCTCGTGTACTCCATCATGATCTTGTTTAGGCGGCAGGTTCATGGTCTTGGCCATGGACTTGATCGCCTTCGTAGTGCCCTGCAGCGCCGACGCCGTCGCCTCCGCCGGCTTGGCCGTCTACACATCAGCAAGATACGATATTAGTCGTGCCCTACGTCAACAACGTAAAAGACCCCAGCACGCACCTCCAAGCGTAGCGACACGGCCTGCAGCTGCGAGCGCATGGTGTAGAACTTGGTGACGTGCTGTCTCGTGCGCACGAGGTCCTTGGCCATGATCTTGACGGACGCGATCTGGCCCTCTTGGTCATCTTCTTGCTCTCGATGATGAGCTTCTTCTCCTACGACGCCCGAGTCGGCCACGACGCCGACGCCCGAGCTGCGCATCCCGCCTGAGATCGCCGACCACTGGTACTGGAGGTTCATGCGCTCGCGGTCGAGCTCGCGGATGGCGCGGTTGATCTCGCGGTTGATCTCGCGGTTGATCTCGCGCAGCTGCTCCTTGAGCGTCCTCTTGGTCATCCACACCATGATCATTCAGAGCGTCGCAGCCAGGACGCGTGGTGAGACTCTCGAGCGTCTCAAAGTGGAAAATCGATTCCAGGTGAGTGTCCAACGTGCGCGGAGTGTAACCCAGACTGTACCCACTTGTCCACGACAACACTCTATCTCTCCTCTAAAGTACGCTTTCCTGTTCTTCATCATTCGCCGATTTTCCCTTCCCCTCTTGACAGTGCGACCCGAGGTTGATCAAGGAGAACAAGCCGGAGACCGCGCGTCGAGCTCGTTACACTCCAGGAACCGCCGCCGCCACCGCCAACGATGGGGAATGTGTTGGGCACGAAGAAGACGCTCAAGGAGCAGCTGCGCGAGAACAAGCGCGAGATCAACCGCGCCATCCGCGAGCTCGACCGCGAGCGCATGAACCTCCAGAACCAGGAGAAGAAGCTCATCATCGAGATCAAGAAGATGGCCAAGGAGGGCCAGATCGCGTCCGTCAAGATCATGGCCAAGGACCTCGTGCGCACGAGACAGCACGTCACCAAGTTCTACACCATGCGCTCGCAGCTGCAGGCCGTGTCGCTGCGCATGGAGGTGCGTGCTTGGGCCTTTTGCGTTTGTTGATGTTGTTATGAGGACTAACCTCGTCTCTTGATGGTGCGTAGACGGCCAAATCCGCCGAAGCCATGACCTCGGCGCTGCAGGGCACTACGAAGGCGCTCAAGTCCATGGCCAAGACTATGAACCTGCCGCGCCTGAACAAGATTATGATGGAGTACACGAAGGAGAGCGAGAAGATGGAGATGCAGCAGGAGATGATCGGCGAGACCATCGACGACGTCATGGACGCCGACCAGGACGAGGAGGAGGAAGACAAGATCGTCGGGCAGGTGCTGGACGAGATCGGAATCGACCTCACGGGCGCCGTGCCGGAGGCGCCTATGGGCCACGCAGCGCCCGCTGCCGCCAAGGCCGCCGCCGCGCCCATCGCGCCACCGCCAGCGCCCGTCGCTGCCGGCGGAGGCGACGCCTCGGACTCGGCCATGAGTGAGCTGGAAGCGCGACTGAACAACCTGCGTCGGTCTTAAAGCACCCGACGCGTCCCCCCTCCCCCCCTTTAGCTCAAGCGCTCACTTAGCCACCGAACGTGAATACGAACAATACGTCGAATGTGTTTTTTAGGTCGCTTCCGCTCCCCTTCTTCTCGCTATGCTACTGTACCCTCGTGTCGACCAAACCCACTGAAGGGACACAGGTCCCTGAATGCATCTTTCTCCTCCCCAATCTCTTCCATCTTCTTCTGGAGACAACCTGCCTCTGGCTCTGACTCTCTCACCACTTGGCTCCATACCACCGGCCGCTCAGCTCATGTCGGGGATGATGAGCAGGTTCTTGGGGATGAGGCAAAAGTGGGTCGAGAAAAACACAAAGCGGTGGCACAAGTACGTCTCGTCCTCGAACTCGCGGAAGATCTCCGGGTGGTGGAAGTACGTGTGCGAGAAGATGCGGTAGAGCCGGCGCGCGACCGACTGGAAGTACTGCGTCGCGTTCGAGGTGATCGCGACGCGCGACGGGAACACGCGGCTGCTCGTGAGCAGCGTGTTGACGTTGTCCATCGTGTGCACGATGTACTCGAACGCGCAGCACTCCTGCGGCGCCTTGTGGGCCGCGCACAGAAAGACCCAGTCGTCTGTGGCCTTCATCACCGGGCAGCTCTCGCGCGTGCACGTGCCGTCGAGCCGCGCGACCAGCACGTTCAGCTCCTTCATCATCTGCCGCAGGTGCTCGTACTGCCACAGGTACGTGTCCTGGTCCTCCGGCACCGTGTAGAGCTTGGCCACGGCCGTCGGGTCCGCGCGTAGCAGCCGCTGGATCTGCTGCTCCACCTGGAACGGGCCACCGGCGTCCGCGGCCTTAAGCGCCGCCGCGCCTTTAGTCTCCCACGCGAAGAACTCGTCGTTGCGCGTGCCCGGCGCGTTCTTGCCCACCAGCGAACCGCTCATACTCGCTCAGCCTCGTCCTTTGTCGGGTCTGTCAGAAGGGAACATGAAGAGGAGACGATCAGCTACTGAGATAGGATGGTTATTTCCCCGATCGAGTGACACCTCGACCCGTCGTCACATTGCAGTTGTGCGTTGCAGCGTCTAATTGGATAAAATTGGAAAAGCTCATGTACCCATGTCGCGGCAACCCACAAATCCGGTTTGTGGTCGTGACCTGAATTCTGCGGAGATGCCGCATCCAGCAACCCACCGCCGACGTGGATTTATAAGATCTTCTTGCGCTCCTCCCTCCTTCTTTCGTTCTCGCATGTGGCTGATTTGAGTGCGTAGCGTTAGACCGCGTGGCGCTGTGGCCTGCGTCCCGCGTCGACGGCGGTCAGTTGTTCATTTCGCGATTCGCCCTCAAACAGGCCACTGACCATACGACGCGACACGATGCGATCCTTCTCCACGCTCCCACCGACGCTCGTGGCTGTTGTCACGGCCACACTCAGCTGCGCAGTCCACGCCGAGGATGCGATCGGCTTTACCAACGGAAACGGCGCCGTGCGCGGCTATGACGGTAGGATACCCAGCCCCCTCGTCCTCCCACTCGCTCCCCTACTCACACTTAACCACACTATCCACAGCAACGCGCGCCAACAACGCACCGATCACCAGCGTGGACGCGCTCTCGGAGCCACAGCCACAGCCACAGCGAGCGACCTTGGGCTCCCCGGCGGTGCTGGCGATCGTCGTGGGCTGCGTCGCGGCGGTGGCGCTCGCAGTGGCGCTCGCGTTCCGCTTCAACAGCCGACAGCTCGAGCCCTCGACGCCTCGCGACGAGGACTACGACGTGGATGACGGGGGCGCCAGTGTGGTCTCCACTAAGGCCATTGGCACGCAGTATCAGCAGTCGTTCGACGGACCTAACACCAACAAGCCCACGCGGCCGCTGGAGCCGCACTCGCCCAAGATGCCGCCCCCACCCCCTCACATGGCCACGGCCAGCCACGCCCAAGGACAACGCGACATGAAGGAGAACCAGCCCGTGGACGTCGTGGTCGTCGCCATGTGAGATGACGAATGATGCTTACAGGGCCCCGTACAGTACCGTATATACACACCGTTTGACTTTCACTGTCCATACTGTACCGTACCATGCATACTCTCTGGCCGCGCAGCTGCACTCTCGTCCGCGGATATCGCGGGTGGTACACGAGAACGAGGGAGAGTTGTGCGTGTCCTGCGGATGGCGCTGGTTGAAGTGAGCCTCCTCATCCTTTCTTGAGGCCTGAAATGAGTATCCAATATGTGAAGAGCTCGTAGGTCTCCCTACACGTAACCAAGGCCCCGCGGCGACAGCGGACCGCGAAAGGAGGAGGAAGACGAGGATCGCGTGGTACAGTCGCAGTGGAGGCAATTAGAAACCACAAAGACCTGTCTAGGGGACCCGCAGCCACCGCCAACGGCTTGTCAGTGTACGATTCGCTTCCTCATCGACAAGTCGCCAGCTCTCCCATCAGCTCGATGTCGGCGCCACCAATCCCAGTGCTTGTTCTTCAACTGCTTTTCGTCGGCCACGCGTGGGCGGTGGACGCGCAGCGCGCGTTCGGCTTCCAGGAAACCGTCGACTTTAGTCGCGTCGACCGTACGGACTGTGTCCTCACTTGTTATTTAATGATCGGTGGCTTTTATCCTCACGAACATGTCCTCCCCGTGTCTTAGATCGCGGCAACGCCAGTGGCGTTGGCTCGCAAGGCGTTGGGGCGGGGGTTCGGATCCCGGTGACACCGACGACACGAGTGGCGCTTCGTCCTCGTTTGACGGCGGGGTGATCGCGATTGTCCTGGTCGCCTGCTTTGCGCTCGTTGCCGTGGCGCTGGCGGTGATCTACGGCGCCCAGGCTGCCAGAGACGCCAAGGCCAAGGCGACGGCAGAGCACCTGCCGCCGGTGGCGTGGACTCGACCAAGGCCAACGACACAGCCACGTACCACAAGTCGTTCGACCCGCCACGTCGCGGCCGACTTTGTCGCGGTGGCGTCACGTTCGCGGCGGATACGGCCAAGCCAGCGCACACCACCAGTGCCAGCGGCTTCATCACCATTCGCCCGGGGACTCTGCTGGGCCGCGAGGCGCCTCTGGTTCCTCGACAGCAGCCGGCGGCGCAGCCCAACCACACGCCGCACACGCCGACGATGCCACCGCCGCCCAGCAAGACAGAGTCGCTCGTGACCGAGCCGCGCCGCTCGGAAGACAGCGTGCTCAGTGGCGATGGCGGCGTCGTCACCAGTCAGTCCGTGGCGCAAGCGCTGCGCTCGTTCAACGCCAGCACGCAGCGCCGCAACCCGGCCGAGACCCCCGCGCCGGCGCGTCGCATGAGCGTGACCTCGCTGCTCGCGCGCCACATGGATGACTTTGCCTTCACGCCCAAGATCAAGCGGACGACGCCGCCAACGCCCACGACGCCGCCCCCGCAGCCGTTCTCCCCGCACTCGCCGACGCAGAGTCCTCGCTCGCACGTGATTCCACCGGGCAACCACACGGCGATTGCACGCGAGTCCACTCTCTCGGTCACTGACAGCGACCAAGCCGAGGTCGCTACCTGAGTGAGCGCGAGGCGGAACTTTGCATCGTTTCGAAAGGCGACCATCGCACATCCATTCTCGACTGTCTGGTCGGTTTCGTTCTGTCCACAGCTATGTCACCTACCTATAATCTCGTCTACCGCCGTTCTCGCTTCTCTCTCACTCTCTCCTCTTTCTTTATCTTCCATCTCACTTCCGTGCCCTATGTGTTCGAGCTTTTCCCCGAGCATACTTGTCACGACGAGGCCGAGGCGCTGCCGGCGTTGACAATGTTGCGCATGGAGAAGCCGTCGAAGAACGAGTGGCGTAGCGCCTCCTTGGCCGTGATGCGGTTCTCCGGGTCGAGCACGAGCATGAGCTCCAGCAGCTCGAGGAGACCGGTCGCGGCGTCCTCTGGGCGCAAGATCTGGCGCAGCGACCGCATGCGCCGCACGTGGTCGACGCTCTCGTCGTTGGCCGCGCCATTGGGCCAGTCCAAGCGACCGTGGCGAAATAACTTGGCCGCATGGGAGGCCGCGCGGTCCGTCATGTGGCGCGGGAGCGGACCGATGCACCGCTCGATCAACGCCAAGTGCTCCAGGTTGTCATGCTACAGAGGCAGTTAAGAGTGTCAGGTTTACCGTATACCCTTACCACGACAAAGACTGAAGCGAGACTCACCGTCGCGAACAGCAGCTCGCCAATGTACAGCTCTGCGATGATGCAGCCCGCGGACCAAATATCCGACGGGAAGCTCCAGCCGAGACCGAGGATCACTTCCGGAGAGCGGTACTGACGCGTGTTGATGATCGAGCTTTTGGACTCGTCGTCGTACGTGGCGCCACCAAAGTCGATCACTAGACAAACTCGCAATTAACGATCCATAGCCACATATCCGGCAGCAATAGTCTCCAAGAAACGTACGTTTGGTCGCATAGTTGGCGGGCGGACGGCACGTCAAGCGACCGGAATCAATGTCCTCCATGGCATCTTCGTGCCGCCGGCCGTTGGTCGCGTGCGAGGCTCTGCCGTTCGGCGAACTGAGCGAGGATGACGACGACGATGGCGTCGACGACGCGGCGCGCTCTTCTTCGCCGTCGACCAGCAAAATGTTCTCCGGCTTGAGGTCCGTGTGGATGAGCTTAATCGAGTGGATGAACTCGAGCGACGTGAGCAGCTGCCACGCAAAAGCGCGCACGCAGTAGAGCGGGAACGGCTGGTAGTCGTGAGCCTTGAGATACTCGTACAGCGAGCACCCGAGGCGCTCGAAGACCATGCACACGTGGCCCTTGTACTCGAACCACTTGTACATGCGCACGCACAGCGAGCTGTTGGTCTCGTCCTTGTCGTTCACATCCTGCAAGATGTTAGCCTCAATCTAGTGCAGCACAAAAATGGTGAGCGACAATCGATCAATTCTCCACGCACACAATTTTAAAGACTCACCTTGGCCGAGTCGGTGTACTTGTCGACCTTGCGGACGACCTTGATGGCCACGACCATGTCGCGCTGCTTGTCGAGACACTCGAGCACGCGCCCAAACGTGCCCAGGCCGGCCTCGCGGATGATTTTATCTAATCAGACAAAATGAAAAAGTGATCAGTTGATTCGCATACTTGATCCAGCAACCGTGGGTGCCAACGCGACGTACATCTCGCGGCGATGTAGTCGCCGGGCTTGCCGTCGTAGCTGCCGATCGTGTCGTCGTGGTCACTGTCGCCGCTGTCGTCGTCGTGGCGGTCGTCGTGGCGGTCGTCGTGGCCGTTGCCATTGCCGTTGCGGGAGTGGTCGTCGTACTCGGCCTCGCGGCCGCGCCGGCGATCGCTGTGGCGCCGGTGGCGGCGGCCCGAGCGCCGCGAGCCGCGGCCCGCACTGCCGCTCCGACTACGGTCGCGGTCGCGGTCACGGTCGCGGTCGCGGCTGCGGCTCCGCGCGCGGCCCCCGCGGCGGTTGTAGCTGTCGCGGTCTCGCGGTCCTCTGCACTCACCACACATAAACCACAACATGCGTGAGTCGGGGTCCAGCCCTGCTTCCCGTTAGACGCCGCCTAGAAACGCACCTGCTGCCGCGACGGCGACGGTCGCTGCTGCGACTGCTGCGGCCGTTGCTGGGCTTGTGCCGCGAGCGAGAGCGCGACCGTGCTGTTAGCGTAAGGCATCATTGAGTCCCATGAGCACAACCCCCCAAAGTAGTTGCTTTGTCGGAGCCCACCTTTGCGGCGGTACGAGCCGCTGCGGTCGCCGTTGCCGCGCGCGTGGAGCGGCGGGCGGCGCCGCTCGCGGTCGTCGCGGCGCTTTCCGTTGGCACTGGCGCTGCGGCTGCGCCGCTTCTTGCGCCGCTCGCGCTCGCCGTCGCTCGCCAGGTCGCCTCGGCGCCGACGGTCCATGGTCGAATCTCCTGTGTCTTCCACCCTCGGCTCCGCTTTCCTCCACTTGCCCAGCGTTCTTTTCGAGTCAGCTTAAGTACGCACTACCTAAGTTCGCATCTGCGTTAGCGTATTTTTGGAGGTTCAGAAGACGACATAATGGGCACGAATTACCGTATATTCACTCACACGAAAATGCCCAACGAGAAACAACGCATGAAAGGGGGGGGGGGGGGGGGGGG